>CAJNOP010000139.1:270793-310386 GCA_905250075.1 Rotaria sp. Silwood1 | reverse complement strand
CACCTACACTACACACCCACACCCACACCCACACCTACACTACACACACCACCCACACCCACCCTGCTCTACCCTTAGTTTCAAATGCTCTCAATAACAAAGAAGCATGATATCTTTGTTTAATTGGAAAGTTGACAATTCTCATGGACTTTTCAATTAGAGACTTTTCCAGGCCCCGCGTGAGTGGGGGTTTAGGGGGGTGTACACCCCCAAAAAATAAAAATTTTTCACTTTTATCCGGCCACAAGCGCAGATTTTGTCCACTTTTTATGATTTTTCTGCAAGATTTTTCTGGAAATACTCTCTTACACCCCGTCAATCTGCCAAACACCCCTCAATATTTGATCCTTCGCGCGGGCCCTGGACTTTTCAATTTAGTGTTGTAGATAAAATTCAGTGACTAATAGGACTTTTTATGAAGATTATTACTTCTTTCTATGGTATTTTTATCATGATATTGGCGTGAAAAAAATACACAGGCCTAGACAGGCAGGCCCAAGCAAACCTGAGAAAATGGCAGACAGGCCAGGCCGAGGAAATCAAAGAACAGACACAGGCAGGCTATGACGGATGTAAGCCTGTTACAGGCAGGCCAGGCCTTCAAAAAGTGAGCCTGTTTGAACCTCTGGTAGTGACACTGTAATACCGTGCATTAAGCTTTAGAAAACTTTCGTTTCACATGCAGGAATAGTACAGTAATGCTCTATCTTTCTGTGATATTAGATCACTCGTCAAGTAAGATCAAAATGAAAAAAATTTCAATAAGAGTTGTTTTTTTATGATATGAAAGGACAATATCGAGTGCCTACAAATATGTCGAATCGACAAATTTTATCGACAAATTTGCGATCGACATTTTTTGTATTCGTCAAATTTAATGTTTCCCGACAATATCACATCATATTCGTCTTGGGAAACATCGAATTTGTCGAATACAAAAAATGTCGATTGCAAATTTTATTAAAAAATGTCGATTATTGTATTATAACATTCCTTTCTATGAATTTCAAATTCAATTATGACCACCTAAAATCTAACTTGAAATCAAGTTGAAATCATGTTGAAATCAAGTTGAAATCAACTTGGAATCAAGTTGGAATTCACTTGGGGGGTGGGTGTGGGTGTGGGTGTGTGGGTGTGGGTGTGGGTGTGGGTGTAGGTGTGGGTATGGGAGTGGGTGTGAGTTTAGAATAAAAATCAAATCGCACCCACACCCACACTCTTAGATAAACCTAACTCCAACATAATTTAAGCATGATTTCAACTTGATTCCAAGTTAGATTTTAGGTGGTCATTAATGAATTTGAAATTCATAGAAAGGAATGTTATAATACAATAATCGACATTTTTTAATAAAATTTGTCGAATTCGACAAATTTGGATTTCAATTTTGGCGAATCGACAAATTTTTTTTTGACAAATTTTATCGACAAATTTGCCATCGACATTTTTTGTATTCGACAAAATTGTAGGCACTCATTCGTCTTCGATGTGTATTCTCTTTTTGTTGTTCTTCTCTTATTTTTTTTCCGCCTTCTCTAATGCCTAGAATGTACATGTGACAAGGGTGGGCTTGTGGGTGTGAGTAGGTTCTCAGTATAGGTCTGGGTAAAGTCTGGATGTAAGTATACAGTGTGATGGTGGATGTGGGTAGCTGTTCTTGTGGGTGTCTGGATGAATGTCGGTATTAGAATGGAAAGAACACGAACATTCTACACCCACACGCACATGCCATACCCTCACCCTACATTCACACAAACATGACGCAACCCACATCCATATCTTGTTCTTTTATTGTGAATGATGATGAAGATTAAAGTGAAATTAGTGTTGACATACCTGATCATCGCTGTCTGAGTTTCGCCGTTTAGATGAGTTTTGTCGAAATAAAGTTGGGTGTGAAGTTTTAGAGTCATGAATATTTGAGTCAGTTATGGTAGTATCTTGCAAAGTGAAAACCATATTGAATTGTTCTGAAATAGAAACTAATCAACATATATGTTCCGTACCTTTTATATAGTCTTCTACTACTGTTGTCAACAGGAGTTTTCCGAGGAAGAGAAACATCAATTATGACATTTTTCTTTCAGTATCAATAATCAGAGAAAAAGCTTGACTTTACAATCAGATCGGAAGAAAAAACCCTTATATTATACTCTGCACGATGGGGAAAAAGCCAACTTTCATTTTGATTTGTTTGTCAAGCAAATATGCGCCATTCCTTTTTCACTCACGTCGCCTAGAGAAAAGAGAACACTCTTTACATGAAACTTTGTTTTCTTTCGAATCACATGTAAAGGCATATTTACCGAAGGGGGTGTATGTGAAGGTGACTATAGGTATGGATGGTTGTCGGTTTGGGTGTGGATTCAGGAATAGTATACATATTCGAACTGTCCTGAGCACTCAACATCGACACTTATCCACACACCTACACCTCACCAAAACCCACATCACACCCACCCACACATCCAAACATCTACAACCCATTCATACCAACACACGCACCCACACCCACACCCACACCCACACACGCACCCACACCCACACCCACACCCACACCCACATCCACACCCACCCACACCCAGCCACACCCACACCCTCAATGGTTGTAACCCTTCATTTTCCGCTTTCAGATTGTTACTGAAATATTTTCATTGGTGAGCGAATACATGAAATTCTCTTTAGCGAGACTTTTTTCAGCTAGAATTGTATTGTTAATCATTTATTTTATGAGATAAATTTTATTATTAAATACTATAAATTTTGTCATATTTAACGACACAACCGATATATTTGAACTCCATTAAGTAATACCTCTTTTATGAGGGAGGTCGTAAAAATTCATAGAAGATCATCGTCTCTCATAGTTACAATAACCACAAGCCGTTACTGTGACGTGTTCTTGAGCAGAGAACTTGGTCACACCGAGTACTAGTATGAACATACGGTGAGGGTGAGTATGGATAGATGTCGGCATCAGAATGGAAGAAACATCAACACCCCATATTCACACCCGCACATATGCCACGCCCCACATCCCATGCTCACACCCTAGCTCCACACCTACATGACACACCCCACACCCCACACCAGGCCCTACGCGAGCGGGGGTTTAGGCGGGTGTACACCCCCTCAAAACCAAAAAATTTCAGTTTTTTCCGTCCACAAATGCAGATTTTGTCTACATTTTATAATTTTTCTGCAAGATTTTTCTGAAAATTCTTCCTTACATCCCCCAATCCGCCGTACACCCCCCTAATATTTGATCCTTCGCGCGGGTCCTGCCCCACACCCACACCCCACACCCACACCTACATGACACATCCCACACCCCACACCCCACACCCACACCCACATCTTGTTCTTTTATTATGAATGATGATCAAGCTTACAGTGAAACTATTGTTGACATACCCGAGCATCTCTGTCTGAGTTTCGTCGTTTATATGAGTTTTGTCGAAATAAAGTTGGGTGTGAAGTTATAAAATCATGAATATTTAAGTCAGTTATGGTAGTGTCGTGTGGAGTGAAAACCACATTTGAATTGTTCTGTAATAGAAAGTGATCAAAGTATATGTTCTGTATCTTTCATATAGTACTTCACTAACGTTGTCAACAGGATTTTGTGAAGAAGTAAAAAATCTATTATAACGTTGTTTTTTCAGTGCGAAGAATTCACAGAAAAAAGCCTACCTTTACAAATAAAAAGCAAGTTGGAAGAAAAAGTACGTTTATATTATGGTCTACACTATGGGGAAAAAACCAACTGCTGTTTTGATTTATTTGTCAAACAAATATACGACATTCTTTTTTCTTCCATGTGACGTTGGGAGAAGAGAACGTTTTTTTTTACATGAAACTTTGTTTTCTTTCGAATGGCAAGTGACAGCATATTTATTGAAGACCATAAATCTATTTGAAGAAATGACATTTTCCTACATTGATTACTGGTATACAACACGTAGCAGATGAAAAAAATAAAAAATGCTTTGTCGACTCTTTCTATTCTCTAGAATATCAGGAGAGGTTCTAAAAACAGCCATTCACCACTTTCTATCTTTCTAGAAAGTGTCACAAACGACAATCTAGTAATCAGGGACCTGACAACCTTGTCATAACCATAGTAGAATGGGCGATATAATCTCTATAGTTCAAAATGACCAAATAGTATATCTCAAATGACTAGCATTGATGGAATTATTTTATTGGACTTGGTTAACAACCCAACTACATATGAATAAGCTTGTAGTTTTGTGAAACTATGATATAAAAAGAGTATTGAGATATATAGAGCAAAAATTTGAACAATTACTCGCCCACCCTTCTCCGTTTCCTTCCAAACCATGCCGTATGTCGTTAATATACGATCATCGACTGTATATCGATAACGGTGCGTTACGTACTTCCTTATTGCATTTATGGAGGATTAGGTAAAATAGAGTGAAGAAATGTGCTTCCAAATGTATAGAATTAAACAATCTTCCGTTGATTACCAACAACAACTACATCGTGTATCATATTTTAATCTCACAGAAATTACGCTAACAGTTTGATTAATAGTTAGCGATAGATGAATCTATTTGAACATATAATTATGATTGAATAGAAGTCACAATTGAGAACTTATGTGATACATTTTGAGCAAAAATAATACTAATATAATCATAAGAAATTTGTGTTAATATCTAATCATGGGTTGGTGCAAACTATTATATTTATATAATGAAAAGAAGACACCATCCCACGAATTGGTAGAAATTATCGGAACTTTCTGGTAATTTCCCAATTATTTCCAAAATCTCCATTGATTCATCGAATGGAGTTTTCTTTTCATTATACAATATCTCATTATGGGTCCAATATGAGTTGAAATCGCAGATTATCGTTGATCTAGTTCCCTTGTAAATACTACAATTCAACAGCTAACTTATTCAAAAAGGATGGAAAACGTTCACAAGTTAGTTTAGTTTACTGATCTAATTTAAAAAAAGAAACATATTTGAATTCAAAAGTTTGATTGTGAGTTTAGATGTGATACACTCTTTATTTCTCTTTCAAATAAAATGGAAATAATTCAAAATATTATTTTTGATAGAGCTATGCAAAGTCTTCTGAATGTTTTTCAATTGCTGATGTACAGAAGTGGTTTTTCGACAATCTGACAAAAGCAAAATTTTGTCTATGCTTCACATTTTGATATGGAAATTTTTTCATCATAGTTAAATAATAGAGTTTCTCAATCACTAGAAAATGGTTAGTTTTGTAGTTTTTATTTTTCAAAGTGTCACTGATTAAAACAAAAGTAAAAGTTATTCGTCTTCAAAAAGTTGGATATCTCAAAGTTTCACTATATTAATCGATCAATTGTTTTTAATAGAGTCTGAAATCAAAGCTCCATTAATAGTTTTCTATAAAATTTTACAGACGATCTTTTGAAACGATGTTAAAATGGAAGCAATTAGATCTGAAAGAGATGTTGACAAAAGGTTGAAACTATCATTTAATTTAAATCATTCGGTAGATTTGTACTATTCGCACTTATAAAAACAAAACAATGATATATTACCAACAACACTGAATTTCTAAAAAACATAGTTGTTATGTATATATGTTAGAGAAAATTGACGTTTAGTCAAAACTAAAAAGAACTTTTACAAATTTTTTAAAAATCAACTCATTATTTAAATCAACAGTGACAGTAGAATCTACTAGAGTGTGGATTTGACAGTAGGTGATGGTACACCCTTACACTTGTTAATAGCGTTCGACGTTTTTTGACCCTAGTAGATTCTTCAAATAAGTCTCTTTTAAAACATAGATATTTTGAATAATTCTATAAATCATTTGCATCATGAACTCATTTTTTGATTAATATTTATTATCGATGTTTATTTATTTTCGAATTTTAAGTGATTTTATAGATCGTACGTAATGTATAGATATATTATGCTGTAAATTTTGGTTGAGTTATGTTCTAACCAAAAAAAAAAAACTAAATGTAGAATTTTTTGTATTGAAGATGTCATTGATGCATTCATTACAATTTGTAATAAGTGAGAATGAATACTCAATCAAGTTAAACTAAATAGCAAGTATATACGTGCTATTTTTTCTTAATGCAAAATGATCATTAGAATTTATTTTGTAGTTGTGTGCCTAAATAAAAACGAATCTTGCTTAGAACATATATTGTCCATTCTTGAAATTAGAGTTTTTAAAATCATCTCTAATATACTTCTCATATGTTCAATTTGTCTACTATGTTCATCATTTTATCTCTACAATTAAAATGCAAATGAAGCTGTATATCTATCTCATTGGTCTGACATCAAGTGTATCGGCATGTGATGAGCGTTACTTGTATAATTAGAAAATATCAAAAGTATCATATAATTAACAAACAATTGACTCGTAACTGAACTGACAAAAGAGAATCATATTATTAAGTCTAAATTACTAATAAATGTGTTTTTTAGGGGGAGGGGAGAGAAATCATTATGTTTCTATTGTATTCAACAAGATATTTCGAATAACTTTTATCTTGTATTTTGTCTTAAGAATGTGATTGGTCTCCTATTGAAATGCAATGAATGTTATCTATCTCAATTGATTGTACATAATATTATGTACAGTTTATGGACATCATTGATAAATGTTATATGTTGAGAGAATCACTTTGATCAAATAAGATTAAGATAAATCAAACGCATTTTTTTCTTTCGAGTTTATTTAACTTTTCGGCTTACAACATTATTTGATAAAGGCTTATTTATTTAGTTAGTATAGAACATTGTCTATTGAACGATTATTGATAAGCGGGTATTTCTGACCTTTATGTTGACTAACAAATATTATCGAGTATGTTTATGTATGATATAATATAATCAAAACAATTTTGTGTTTTCTCGATATTGAATGTGCAAATACTTCATATTGCCTTAAGATATTTTCATGTATACGTGTTAAAACTAATGACTATCGGTCAGTTGTTCAAACTCAAGTACATATATATGTATTTGTATGTTTGTATGTGTATTGATTCCCTGATGTTGATGCTTTCACTTCTCTTCTTTTCATTATATCTTTTATTTTAACACCTGCGGCAACTATTTGAGTAGCAAATTAATTTCAATAGAAAACACAATACGAATATACTTTTTGTTTTTCAAGAAATAATAAACATTTTCAATATAGCTGCCATTATATTATCATTATTAAAATAGTATTTCTTATACACATCATGCAGTATTTGAATCGTGTCTGTCCATTCAATAGAGACAAAAGGTGTAAAAGAAATATTCACATTGAACAAACATACATTTTATTAAAATAAGGAAAGAAAAAAAGGAATTCAATAAGTAAGTGAATTCTATATTGGCACCAGACGACATGTCGATCACGTTATGCAAATATTATTTCGACGGCGACAGTTACTCTTGTCATCATAAGAGTAGATGGTATGATCATTTATTAAATTAGCACTTTTTATTGTATAAGACAATGTGTCTGATGACAATTCTTCTGAGGTTTACACTCAAAGATAATTGCCATTCTTCATTTAGAAAGAATGACTATGTATATCTAGAGTAATGAATAACATCAATCAAGATTTCTTAGATCACTTTCATAATTTAATTTCTATGTACTAGACAAATTGAACTTCCTATTCATCTGTCTATTGATTAATGATTTTGTCCAAGAATGCATATGACCGTTCCTCTCATTAATATTGTCAATCATGATTCTATATAACATATAAAATATATACAATGATGAGAAGACAGATTATTCTTCGAATTTAATGAAGAAATAATGATCATTTCAGGTGAAGAGGTTTAGCGGCATGTCGCATGTCAAATTAGAGAGTCGGTAACGTATGCTTATTCTTAAAACAAAAAAAAAAAAAAAAGAAGAGAAATTTTTTTTTTTCTAATCCAGCTTTCATCACATCAGAGTAATTATTTGATAGAAGCAATTATCTATCCGTCAATCGTAAAATCGAATATATTCTCTAAAACATATACTTTTGCATATCCGAGTGGAACACATGTTAGATTTGATTATTTTAGACAAACGACAATGATTTAGCATTTATGATGATTTCCGTCTTTGAGTAGCTTTAACCACTCAACATAGAATCAAATCGAATTGAGATCATCCATACCATATGCCTTCAAGCTAGGATCAAACGTTCTTAAAGATAGCTAATTGTATCTATTGTCCGACGAAGCATTTGCAACGGAAAAGAGAGAGAGAGTAAGACAAAACAAAAATTCTTAATAATTTATATTGTCTTTCGGACATATTGAATTTTTTATGAAATAGACAGATAGCACGCGCTCTAGTACAACACCTCTCTGTTAAGCTCTTTCAAAAAGAAAGAAAAAAGAAAAACAAAGGGGAGGGTTCATTCATTGTCAAGGTAAGTTCACTTGATATTTCTTTCTCGTTTGTATACTTTCTACGATTAGCATAATAGTGATGAAAAGAAAAAAAAACTGAAGAGAACATGCCGATTTCTCTTTTTCTTAAACAAATACTATTTTTTTTTCTCTCTATACATATACATACAAACGCTAATCTCATGATGTGGACATACATAGTCCATCGTATGATTTGATCAATAATTCATTATTCGAGCACTTAGATACACATTGCTTCGATGATCTCTAGCGCACATATGTATACACGCGATTCGACTATTGTTCGATCAATTCATCGTTGAACATATGTCGCAGCAAGTCTGGTTAATACAGGTAGAATATCATCGACATATTTCCGTTCGTTTATGTTTTTGTTGTCCATCATCAATCATTCATTCTCTCTGTCTTTTTAACTATGCACACCAAGACTAAAAGTTAATGAACAACGAATAGTGTAAGTGCATGTATAGTATTGACCTTAGTCATGCTGTGCACTGCTGTTAGTTATAAACAACTGTCATTGCTTTATTTCCGAATATCATCGTTTACATTTTTATAATCCAATAGATTGACTTATCCTTGTTATTAATCGAGTTTTTTTTTTTTTTGTCAATTAATTTAACGAATAAAATTGATTATCCTTATTCATTTTTATTATAAATGATGATATCCTTGATTGCTTTTTTTAAACGTTGCTGTGTTCTGTATAAACATACATACAACAGTTTACGCAACATGTTAGATGAATTCCTATTGTATGAGGAAGAAAGGAACAACGTCAAAAAGAAATGTATTCAAAAAATAAATGAACTAGCCATTCGTTGTCCCGGTTTTTTTCCTTCCTTTTTTTTTCTTGCAACCGACAATTACGCTTGGATACTCTTATCGGACGTGTGAAGGCAAATGCTTGTCATTTTCTTCCAACTCTATGAGCACATACACATACATATAAACGATAAAGATCTCATATTTAATAGTTGAGTTTGAAAAAAAACGTAGTAATAGTATGACTTCTATACACACAATCAGATGTAATAAATCATTGACTCTATATATACGATAAGACCAAATGAATGAATTCTTTTTTTTTGTCATTTCAGATAAAATATTTCATTAGAACAGACGATGTTCTCAATATTGATACTAAATTTAGGTAAGTTTGTATAGAAATCTTTTAGCAATAAATAAAAAGACTGATGCATCGAATTTCTTTTGTTTTTTTTTTGTACAGTTCTTTTACAAATTTCTGGTGAATTGGTTATTAAACCAAGTCAAAGTTCATTAACAAGAGATCAATATAAATCATTTATTGCATTATGTACTGATCAATTGGATAGTCGAGTTTTTCGTTGGCGATCACCACAACAGAGAGATATACCTGAGAATCTAAATGATCGGTAGAAAATTCAATCAAATAAAAGAAAAAGGAATTTAATCTTTTTTCTTTTAGTGTTACTGTTGAACGACACACAAATGGAATTCGATTACGAATTCGAAATTTAACAACTGATGATCAAGGTATTTTTAGTAAAAAAAAACAAAACAAAACTTATTAATGCAGTCTGTTCAGGACTTAAATATGAAACTTACATATATTCTTAATCCTCATTATACTGATATGAAATATGCAAAATGAGAATTCTCTAGCAGACTACAGTTATTTTCTAAGGATAATCAATTGGCTCATGCTCCCTTCCCATGATTGCTAAGACATAATAATAAATATAATTATTTTTATTAATAAATAGGTACATGGGAATGTATTGGTACAAATGCAAATGGTCAACAAATACAAAAATCATTCCAAATGATTATTAAAGGTTTATTCTATTCAAGAATTTATGATACAAGATCATATTTTCTTTTTTTCTTTGTTTTTTCTTTAGTTCCAATTACTTTTCATAGTGATTCTATTCAATATGTAGAACTTGGTGAATCTGTTATTATCAAATGCTCTGTTCAAGCAAATCCAACAGCCGAAGTTTCATGGTTTAAAGGTCAAGATAAAATTCGAATAGGTTTGTTATGACAAGTTTTTTCTTTTTTTGTCTTGATTATTTTATAATTTATTTCTATTGGATAGAAAATCCAAATTATGAATTAGTTCATGATGGTTTACATATAAAACATGTTGAAATGTCAGATAATGATATATATTGGTGTCGTGCTGATGTTCTTGAAACAGGCGAATCACGAGATTTTTCAATATCTGTTATTGTATCAAGTATGTTCGAAATAGATTGTTAAAATTTATTAAATTCGATGTTATTTAGAACCGATTAGTCAAACACGTATTACTTGTGCAAA
Organism: Rotaria sp. Silwood1; assembly: GCA_905250075.1. Taxonomy (NCBI): domain Eukaryota; kingdom Metazoa; phylum Rotifera; class Eurotatoria; order Philodinida; family Philodinidae; genus Rotaria; species Rotaria sp. Silwood1. The sequence goes on along the minus strand of CAJNOP010000139.1, from coordinate 299,653 downwards.
TCCATGTGCTATTGAAAAGAAAACAGCAACATTAACTTGTGAAGCATCTGGTTTACCAACACCAAAATACTTATGGTTTTATGGATCGGTATGATTATAATTGTAGTTTTATTTTATTTTTTTTTTTTTTGACGAAATAAGACACAAAATATTTATAAACCTCTAGGCAGAAGAGTTAAGGCCAGTTAAAGTAAGAAGAGGAAAGAGAAGCATGAGTTGTTTTTTTTTAATGAGTAATTGTCATATGCATGAATGTCTTTTTTGTTTGTTTGTTCAGATCAATGTATTGACTATTGCGGTAAAATAGTGTGTTTCGTATTTATTTTTTTGAAAACTAATATTTTTTTATTTTTTGTATAACGGATGAGAAACGAAAAAATTCATATATTCAGGGAGATGAAACAAAATTGATTCCTGTAAATTTGACTATGATACTTAATCAGTTAATGTCGGAAATATTCCGAGCAGATACAAAACGCCGTGTGAGTGATGAAACGAAATGAAAATAGATATAAATCAAATGATTAAAACAAAACGATTTTCTTAGTAACATGAAACATTGCTTTATCTTTGTTTGTGTGCGTGTGTTTGATCTTAATGCACGTGTATTTAATATAAACTGATTTCCAATGAATATAATATATAGAAAAGAAAAATCTTTGAATTATTTCTTTAATTAGGATTCACCTGTTGGTGCAAGTGAAGTACCCAAATTTGTTGTTCGTAGTAATCAATTAACGATAAATTATGTTGATGAAACTGATAATGGAAAATATTCATGTCAAGCTTTTAATGAATTTGATCGAAAAGGACAACGAGCTGAATATAATTTAAATGTAATCGGTAAATATTTATTTGAAATTAATTTTTGTTTATTTCTATTAAAATACAAAATATATCTTTTATTTTAATAGTTCCACCTCGTTTATCATTAATTTCACCGATTGAAATAAATTTTGATAGTCAACATCCACAACGTGTTACATTTCAATGTCGAATTGAACGTGGTTCAACTGATAGTCTTTCATTAGAATGGCAATATTTAAATCATACATTAATACAATCAACAAATGGAATATTTATTGATAGAACACAATATGAAACACATAAATTAATTGAATTACGTTTTGATCCTGTACGTCGTGAACATTTTGGAAATTATTCATGTGTTGCAAAAAATCTTGCAGATAGTACTTATTCAATAGCAAGTCTTTTTATTCAATGTAAGTCAATTATTTATTAGTAATAAATAATTTTATCGTAGTTTTTGTTTTTTTTTTGTTCTATAGTTCAACCAGTTTATGTTGGACCAAATACTAATATTATTACAACAATTCCAAATTATCGTACAATAATACGTTGTCAATTTGAATCATATCCATCACCACATATTCAATGGATTAAAATGAGTCGAACAATACAAGATCCTCAAGGACGAATACTTGCTGTTGGTATTGATAATGGTGTTAATGATATAACAACAAAACACATTGGAACAACACTTTATGAAAGTGTTCTCTCAGTAAATATTTATTTATTTATTTTTAAATACTATAAAAAAAGTGTAAAAATTTCTATCTAGTATACTCCAGCAGAAAATGATTTTGGTCTAAGTTTTGAATGTCGAGCATTAAATCCACGTATTGGTCGACATTCATTTACACTTCAACGTGCACAACCACCAAAAAAAGTTAATATAACTCATGTTAAACCATTATCAAATGGTGTAGAAATTTTTATACAAACATTTGACACTGATGATCTTCCTGTTCTACAATATATACTTAAGTATGATTTACAAGATACAAAAGATAGTCAATTACAAACTTTAATTATTCCAGGTAATTGATCTTTGTGAAAAAAGAATTTCTATTATTATTTTCGTTTTCTTTTTAGCACAAAAATCTACTAAACAAATAATAAAAATTGAAAATCTTCGACCAAGTACAAATTATCAATTAATGATTGTTGCTGAATCACGAGCTGGTATTGGTCAGCAAACAGGACCGATACAATTTCGAACACTTGATAGACAAATACCAGATTTTACAGTAGATGAACATATCAATAGAACTTGTTTAAGTGATGAAAGTTGTTTAATTACATGGAATATTGAATCAGATGGTGGAGCACCCATTGTTCGAACGGAAATACTTTATGCACAAGTAAGAGATTATTTATAATAGCGACATTATCAGACAAGAACTACAGGGGGGTTCAGTCTCAGCAGGAGATTTTGAGCTCCTTCACTCCCTTACCAATGGTTGAGTTTTTCTTAAAGGGACAGACATTCATTTTTAACTTATTCAAACATATTATACTTTATCGTTTTTGTTTAAGGCGAAAGATGATAATGGTCTAGATATTGAAGGACCATTAAGTACACCAATATTAATTGATTCATCAATAACTGAATATGAATTATCGGGATTAAAACCAGATACAAATTATATTGTTATAATTAAATTATATAATGACGTTGGTGTAGCTGAACAAAAGTTACATATAAAAACAAATGAAGAAACTAATGGTAAGAAAAAAAAATATATATATAACAATGAAATATTTTTTCATATTTAAAGAGAGACAAATTTTGATAATTTAATCTTGTCAATTAAGTTTTCATATTGAATAATCGTTTGTGTAGTTATATAATCATTAAAAAAAAATATTTCTATTTTCTTTAGAATATAACACATTACGAAAAAATTCATTACTAACAGATGATCGAAAAACTAAACCAAATAAATGGATTATTGTTGGTATCATAATAGCTATTATTTTTTCAGCTGTTGCTATTATTACTGTATGTGTTCTATTACGTGTTTTTCGACTTGATGGCAAACATGAAACAACGAATTCGTAAGTTATTTAAGATTTGTTTTTTGTTTTCATCTTAAATATGTTTCTTTTTGTCAAAGTTGAAATAATAGAATGTTTGTTTAAGAATTAAGTTGAACATTGCAAAAATTATTTCTTTGGTGAACTTATCGAAACATGTTAAAATGAATAACTATTTGAAATGGATAGTGGACTCCCCTCTAAGACTTATTGTATGAAAAAAAATCATTGTCACTGTGTCAAAAAATGAAGTTGAAATAAATGATTACTAAGCCGAAAATCGATCATATGGAATCTGATGAACATTAAAAAAAATTCTAATATGATTGAGCTTAGATTTTCTTGATCTATTCGTGTATAGATTGTGATTTTATTCGTTCATCTCTGTCGTTAATTAGAAAACTGGATATTTATCAATTTTTTGTTCTTTTTTTTCTTCTTCAATAGTGATCATCAAACAACACCTATGATGAATGGTGATCATCATTCTGATAAAACAAATGGATTTACTAATAGTCATTCCTCATCAACCAAGGTATTTAAATAGACAAGAAATATTTTACATTTTTATGAAAATTTTAAATAGTATAAGAAATCAATTTCAACTTCTCGTCAATTATTTACTGATCATGATTCTGTATTAAGACAGGCTATATGTAGGCAAACAATAGATTTGCTTTAACTACTAATGCTTCTTCTATTTATATCAATTTCTTATCAATCGAATTAATATTTGATTTTGTTTTCTTTTAGCTCAATGAAACAGTGTAATAATGAATAATCTTCTCAAAACAAAAAGAAATTGTCAACGAATGTCAATCTACATTATAACTAAAGAGAATGTTCATTATACATATATAGATATAAATTCTTTGTATAAACATTTGTATATAGAAGATCTATATGTATAATGTTGGTGCTCTATTTTTTCCATGCATTTTATCGTCGTTGTTCCTTCCTTTTTCTGTTCGCATCTAGTCACATATTCGTTTATAAATCTACAAACATCAGTGGCATCATTAAAATTTTGATCGAACTTCTATAAAATACAAAAATATTGTGTTGATTTTTTTTTTGTTCTCTTATATGAATGCGATACAGTGTTTATAATTGTTTGTTTCGTCAGAGCAAAACGAATTAATCAAATAAATTTCAAATTAAATATGAATTTTAATTTAGTCTTTGCATGATAACATATATGTATATATGTTTTATAGAGCACATATGAGAATTATAATTTATCTATTGGAAAAAGTTAATTTCCTACTCATAATTGGCTATTCCTTTTAAAGTATGTATGAAACTCAATCAGGTCTGAATCTACGGTCAACTCGATAGGTATTAGCTTTGTGAGTTGAAAAGATTGTTAATAAATGTAACTTCTCAATATTAAATTAAACTGATACGATCAATTAACTATTTGTTTCATTACATTCATAGAAAACACAGTATGCATCAAAAAAGAGAATGTCGTTTTCTCTGTAATTAGAATAACTGGTTTTTTCCTAAAAATACAAGTAGAGTAGATGAGATGAATGAATCAATTTCTATCAAAAAGAGAAAGAAGTCACTTAACATCTGGATATTGGCGAGCTCTATCTGCAAATATAGAAGTCATTTCCTGATCGACGATTATCTATAAGTATTTGAATGTTAAAAGATGTTGGGTATGAGTGTTGTTCTCCACTGTCTCCACCCACATCCTCAAATAAGTTTTAATGATAAGTATAATATCTTGTTTTTCGGATACAAAAGTCATTTGCTTATGTGATCATAGATCAAAATGATTCGCTTGACGGAATATGCAAACCATTAGGTGGAATTAATAAAATCGATTCTTGCAATTTTTACATAACATACGGTTGATTCAATGATTGACTTTTTAATCGTTGTATATCTTCTTCTTGCAAATACCATTGTCAATAACCATTAATGCCAAATTAATTGTTAAAATTGAGGTCTGAAAATGAATACCAACAAGGTCTGGTTTAGTGCTGCAATCATAATTAATATATGTGCTTGCTGGTTCAATGGTATCTGGATCTTGTACATCGAATAAACAAATATAAAATATTTTAGTAAAAATTAAGGTTAATCGGGTGAGACGTACGATTGTAAATATGAGCTGAATGAACGTAGTGTTTTTGTTTTAATGGCATATTATGTACAGAAATATTGTACGTATATTTATTTTGTGTAACTAGCTATATAAAAAGCAACAGAATAAATTATGGTTCTCTCATGTATAAAACGCAACGTTTATATACACAACAGTTGCGGAAAGAACAAGAAAAGAGTATTATTCTGTACACTACTGAGAAAAAAAAGAACTTTGCTTTCGTTCTATGATATTATATATGAGACGAAAGATCAGTATTTTTTGCGCTGTTAATCAGTAAGACAAGTGATAAATAGATACTATTATACTGAGGACATACCAAAAGTAGTGGTGGTCCTATTTTAATTTCGTATAGACGGCTTGAGGAAATTTTCTTTTTATATAGACTGATAGTTAAAAACAAAGCTCTACATTTCTACGCTATTTGATCATTATTCATCCAAAATAATAATAATAATAAAATTTTGATTAGACTTGTTCACTTATAATATGTAATGATGACATAAGTCCATATTGTCTTCTATGTGTATTCTCGTCTAGATCAATTCTTTTTTTCTTTTCCTATCTTTTCTTTTTTTTTATCTCTTAATGACCATTTTTTTACATATATAAAATAATACAAAAGTACTGGTAATAGAATAAAAAAGAAATACAAAAGCAAATTCAATATATTTTTATTTCATCAAGTGTTCGAAATAATCACCTTCATTATCCACACACAATTGTATTCACTGAATCCATTTATCGAAGGTTTTCTTATACTCTTTCTTATTTAAAGAATTCATGAACTTGGTTATAGCACGATACAATGGTTCGTAATTGTTTTGATCGCTCAAATTTTTTTTGATTAAATCGAATAACCAAAAGTCACATGAAATGTGGGTGTGGGAGTGTGGGCGTGGATGTGGATGTGGGGTGTGGGTCTGGATCTGCATTTGAGTGTTCATAAGAGACAATCATTCATCCACATCCACACTCACACCTACACCATGAATCGAGAATTTAGACCATAAAATGCACGAAGAAGATCAACACTCTCCAAATAATCGAGTAAATCAAGTAAAATTTCGTTAGGTAATAATTCTAACATCATCTCGGTGTTTTTTTTACTTCACTCACAATTCGTTTTGATGTATTTAATAAAGGACAAGATGATGTTTCGTGTAAAGTAAACGTAGAACAGAAATGAAATTCAATATTTTTTCTTGTTTCGTTTCAAAATAAGAATCGTTTTTTTTTGCATTTACTGGAAAGTGATTCAGAGACACAAGTGTTTTTTATGTTGAAGGTTCACAATATAAAAGTTTGGTACTCAGTAGATATATAATATTATGTATAAATTTACTTCTTTTTCTTTCAAAAATAAATCCTTTAATACAATTACTTATCACTTGAATATCTTTATCAGTAAAAGTGAAATACTATTTAGTATTATGGTAGCTTTCTCTCCCTCAGTTCAAACTTTAAAACAATTGCTTATTACAGAAAGTGTCATCTCGATGAGACTGACGGTCACAATCAAAGCATTCTTCATATTTGTATTTGGACTATTTAGCTTAGTTTCACCCAGTTAATTTATTTCAAGACGGTCTAGGATAAACACTTTGTCACAAGTTTATGTTCTGTCATTTTTAAAATTGACATGTAAACAACTAAGATTCAGTCGAATTTGATTTAGTTTCCGATTATTCTCTCTGAGATAATATATCTCCTTGAATATATCATTTTTCCATCCATGGAGCGATACGAACCAAATATTGCCGAAAGATTGACGAATCGATCCTTCCGAGCCCATCATTTTCATACTGAGTACATCACGAAAGACAAATGCAATATCCTCAACATCATTTCCGAACGCACCAGTGCCGATTGGTCCAAGTAAAAGATAAGTATTGGAGCCATCACCTCTCGTATTCGCCACGGCTGCTGCCACGAATGCTCGAAATTTAGCCAAAGTTTCTTGTTTCCATTAAATTGAATCAATATTATTTTCTATTGGTTTTATGAATTATCATTTGTTTTTTTAAAGACCTTGCTATAAACCCATTTTCATTCAAATGAAAGAGTGAAGATCAATCATTTAAGATGGCGGGGACAATCGATCATATTAGAAAGCTCTATAGATTGATCATAATATTTTCTTTTTGTTTCTGAACGACAGCGAAGTAACTCATTTTACTAGTGAAACATTTACAAGGCTCAAACAACACATTGATCGTCTGCTCTCCACAGTTCAACAGTTTATAGGATTTCTGATGCTAAAATAATAGTCAAAGAAACTTGATGCATTTACCTCGTCCGTTGTTCTCGGATTTGGATAAAGTTCAGCTGCTGCCATACAGTAGCATGCAGAAACCATCATATCAGCCAGACGGCATTCGTCAGTATCTTCACGAAAGAAACGTATATCACGTACATAGGCTAGTCCGAATTCGGGTATGGCATAACCACCGCCCATTCGTCCATATTTAAGATCAAGTAATGCTCGATATCCGTCAGAATTGTAGAGTATAACTTCTTCTTGCGCTCCTAAAGCGAGACAGATAAACGGATCGTAATGAGACGAAGACGAAAATTAATATTGAATTGAGATGATTCATCTAATTTGGGAGTGAAGTCAATCTCATCTGTACATTTCTCGTTTACACTGGCAAGATAGAGGTAGAAAGTTGTTTAGAAAGGCATGGTTTGCTTGTCGAACAAATCAATACTCACTTGCATGATCCAAGTAGCCGCCGCCTGGAGATTATTCATTCTAAAATCGATAACGATGGTTTACAAGAATAAACGAAGAATGAAACTGCTTACGGCAAAATTGAGAACAATTATTTGAGCATGATCAGGAACGTCAAAAACGGCGTACTGAATACTCTTGTCGACGTAGATAATTTTGCCAGCATGATTTCGTTTCGAAACGGGAAACTGAAGAAGACCGTCGATGGTATCAGCATCCGATGCATCATAGGATGCCATTGAATTTTCTCTGCAAAGCATTTCGAGTTGTTCGACGTTCCAGTAGACCTTCAGTTCATGAGGTTGAAAACCATCTTTGCGCAAGTGATTCATGTACACACGAGATTGTTCGACATTGGAATATCTCTAAATTGACATTACCTACACAAATTAAAGTTGCGTTTCTTCGATGGAATCTTGCTAAGTTCATTCAGTATCGTCATAGAAGAAGCAGAAGAAACAGCTACGTGCACTGAATTTAATCGGATTGATGTTAATCTTTCTGTCTGTTTTGTCCGTGTTTCAACATTGTCACTGGTGATTATTCACGATTTCAATATTCGGATTCGAAATGTTTCAGATATAACAATCTAGGAAGCAAATCGACTATCAATATCAGTCAAAGATTTTTGGCGACAAATTATCCGAGAAAATCTTTGAGAGTATCGAAAGTATGGAATACTAGGAATCATATTTTTCTTTCGGACACTGATCGATTAGTCGGTATTCCTAATCTCCTAAACTGGATTATATTCAATTTCGGGCGACACATTCTCGTTCATAACGAGAACATTTCTGTCAGTTCATTCTATGAATATAGTCGAATACGTCGATTGATGCTTTAGAAAAAGTCGCATATTTCGAACCAATGAGCTTCTTCGTCTTGCAGTAATTCTGAGAGAAAATGCTTTATATTATTGTTTGATCACCAAGTTACATCTGGTTCAATTTGAAAGAAATTTCCCAAGAATGACTTCGCATTCTTTTTTTCTATCAATTGAATAACTTACCGTTTTGATTTTTAACTCAAAATAGGGCTCTTCCATATTGCCACCACGATATGATGACATCGAACTGGTTTGTAAATTTGCCATCATAGTTTGATATGTTCTTTGAAGTTCAGTCCAATCGATTTTAACAGTATTACCAGAACTATTATGATATAAGAGCCACTGACGAATATTTTTGACACGTAGATTAATGTTGTCATCATTTTTATCTTTATTTTGTTCGATCGCTTGAAGTCTTTTGTTAATTGCAATCAAGAAAGCAAGGAGTGTACGTCTAGAATGATTCCGAGCCGATAAAATTCTATTATTAAGTGCCGTGTAAAGAACAGAATGAACGGTTGGCTCGGTTAAGGATTCTAATGGTACATAGATAGACGATAGATTCGAGTTCGGTACATAGAAGCATTGATGTTTGGCTTTTTTAACTGCCGATGTGCACATGTTCGATGAATCGACACTCGCTTCACTTGATCCTTGTGAGCTTCGTTTGTTTGATAGCATTATCAAAAATAAAATCTGTGAATCAGCCGAATCTAGAATAGATTGTTCACATTAATGCAACATCATATTTTTACATGTAACAGTTTTGATCATTTGAAATAACTTACAATCGTTACTCTCTGCAGATTGACAGTCTTCCTTCCCACCATATGTTTCTTTTCTTTCTTTTCAATGACGAGTTGCTTGCGCAATTCACCAGTTTACTTTCTTTCGTCATATAATTGCATGTATGAGTCATACCCCATCCATTTGCCCGAACAAAATCTTATAAAAACAATGTGTTTTATAACACAGTATGAGCGTGAATTTCCGACTTATGAGAAACGTCGCACAGTTTTCTATTCAAATTCAATAAAATGAGATGAAAATAACGTCTGATCGATAAATGAAATATTTCTTCGTTCGAACTGATCAAGATATTTGTTTTATTTATCTCGAGATCGATCTAGTTTGATAATAAGAAACAAGATAAAAATTCATCACTTGATATTTTCAACGATAAATTCGAATCTGAATTGAATCTCTCCATCTAAAAGAATTTTATGAGGAAAGTAAAAAAAAAGTCCTAAATTCATCCACAAAGTGTCTTAGAGTCGGAGACACTGCGCGATTTTCTGATTGGAATAGAGCAAAAGAACATAGAAGTTAGAGATCCAACAGATTCTTGCTACATCTTCTCGATATATTTCTCCTCTTGTCTCAAGGTTATTTTCTCTCGATCTCTGCTAATCTTTCTCGTTTGGCTTGATGCATTAAGTCTCCATTCTCCGGCTTTGGTGAAGCATGATCAGTAATTCGTGTTGAAGTATATAGTGACAAAAGTGAATTTTCTCTCCCACCTGCCCCATAGGCCGTGACAAACATTTTCGACATCCTAATTTGGATTTTCAGGCCTTTAAATTTTGGTTCGTCGAATGATGAGATTTTGGGTGTGAGTGGATGAATGTGAGTGTGGGCGTAGTTGAAGGCAAGATCAACACATCCACATCTACACCCTTATTATTGATAAAAAAGAAAATAAAGGAAATACTCAAATAATGATAACGACATCAACAAACAATTATACATTTACAAATACTGCGGAAAATTTGATACATGTCGAAGATATTCAACATATTGATTTGTCTTATATTGAAGAACATGAAGATTTACCTGAAAAATCAGCTGATTTACGTCCAATAAATAAAGAACAAAACCACTTGGCTATATTTACATTGGTAGGTCATAATGAGATTCCAATAACAACAACTACATGTGTTGGAGACAAGAACTCTATAAAATATACTTCAACAGAAACATCACAATTGCTCACTTCCATCATCACCAATTGATCCTCCACTAGTAATTCATACTTCACCACCAGAGGAACAAGACGTAACAGCATCATCTTCACCACTTTTGAAGGAAAACACAGTATGTACAGTCAATATCAAACATGAAGTATCATCGAAATCAACTAATCGATCATCAATCATTTCAAAGAGAAAAATATCTGCAATAAGAAAACGTTCTGTTAGTCCCGCAGAACCAATTGCATTACGTTTAAGCGTTCACGGCTTAAAAAGACTAATTAACTGTGAATAATCTTGATCTTTTTTTTTTTTTATTTATATGAACACCCAAACTTTTTTTTGATTAATCATATTTATTTTATGTGTGTCAAATCAAGTAGAAATTTTTTCGACAAATATCTTCTCCTATGTTTTCATTATATTAGTCTTTTTTTCACTTTTGTCGTGCGTTTCCGTGTTCCTTTTTTTCGCGAAATAAAGTAGATCTGAGAAAATTCCTTCAGTTTTTCGACAAAAAGCTTAGGACTATCGCCGGGAAAAAAAATTCTCATTACTATCTTCGAACATTCTGGAATATTCAAATAACATTTCATACATTAAATCTTTAAATTAACAGCAAACTTAACACTAAGTATTTTTTCAAAAACACTTATATAGTTTTATATTTGGGTTGATCAGAAAATATGATTTGTGTGTAAAAAAATAACTTTAATATGGAGTAATTCTATTTTTATATATTTAGGCTTATCCGAAGAGTAATTTAATTCGGACGTAAGTTACCAATATATAAACTCATTCTTTCCTTGTACATTGAGACTAAGTAGATGAATACATTTTATAGGTAAGTTATTATTTGAATACAAATGAATCTATACTTTTCATTTAGGTTGATGAGATAAATAATTTTAATATGAATTAGTTTTATTCTTTGTATTGAGGTTGATCAGAGGAATGGAATTATAGGTAAGTGATCATTTTATTATAAGTCAAGTCTATTCTTTTATAGTTACGATGATGCAAAAAAGCGATCTGATGTGTAAGTTATTATTTTAATATAAACCAATCCTATTCTTGTGTATTTAGGTTGACCCAAAGAATAATTTTATAAGTTATTATTTTAATGTGAATTAATTCTGTTCCTTTATGTTTAGGCTGATTAGTAGAGCAGTTCGAGCAGTGATGTTTTTATTTCAAAGTAAACAAATTCTTTCCTGTTATATTTAGATTGATTCAAATAATGAATTGATAGGCAAGGTAATATTCTATTATCAATGAATTCTATTCTTTGGTATTCAAGATGACCCGAAAAATGATTCTATGTGTAGGTTAATGTTTTAATATTACTGAATTTTATTCTTTTATATTTAGGTTGATCAGAAGAATCATTTGACCAGTAAGGAATCATTTTGATAGACACTAATTCTCTGCTTTTATATTTAGGTCGATCAAATAAATGAATATAATAATTATATACATAATCATCTTATTATGTATCAAGTCTGTTCGTATGTATTTAGGAGATCAGAAGAATAATCTTGTGAGTAAATATAGTATCAAAATATGAATTAATTCTATTTTTGGATATTTAGAATAGCAAAAGGATAAATTTATGAGTAAATCATTATTATAGTATCTATTAAATCTTTTCTCGTACATTTAGATTGATCAGACGAATGGATTTTATAGATAAATTATTATTTTAATATAAATGTATTCTTTTATTGCATATTCAAGTCGATCCAAAGAATTATTTAAGTAGTAACAAAATTATTGTAAGGCAAATTAATTCTATCCTCTTTTATTTACTTGGTCGCAACATGAGTTTCATCCTTGAGGATAATCTAAAAGATTTAAATTATGTTCTAGTACAGAGAGAAAAAAAGAGAAGAGATGACATTTTTGTGCCGTACGAAAGGATCATCAGGCAATGATAATGAATGATACCATATCTATAAATTAACAGTAATGTATTCCCATATTAGACTCATAAGAAGATTTATTAGATCTGCATAGCCCTTTTGAGGTCTATATTACGAAGAACTGGCCTTTCAATAAATTAATTTAGAACTGATTATTGATTCTCTTTTAAATAGTGTTTTTTGATTAGAAGACAGTATTAAATGAAATCTTCCTGAAAATGCAGGGCAATATTGCAAAAAGCGTCGATTACGAAACTGCTTTTTCCGCTATAGAAAATAGATACCAGAGCTGGGCAAGTACGGACTTTTTCGAGTACGAGTACGAGTACGAGTACTGGTCCTAGAGTACGAGTACGAGTACGAGTACCGAACCCTCGAGTACGAGTACGAGTACGAGTACGAGTATCGAACTCTCGAGTACGAGTACGGGTACGAGTACATAAGAGTGAGTTTCCTAAGATCTCATTAGAAAAAATTTAATTGATAGTTTTAATAATGATGTATTAATTTTGAGATCGAAACATTGTTAAAGTCATGAATCAAAATATGTTTATTCTTATTTTTTTTCATCATAAACTTTTAAACAATCAAATTACAACAAAACGCTATTGCATTTAAGAAAAGTAAGCAAGCATACATTTTTTGAGGTTAACGATGCGCGATGTGGACGCATAATAAAACCACTTTTAGAAAATATTCTTTCAATAGGAGCTGATGTAGCCGGTACTGACAAGTATTTTAGATTAAGTTCATATAGAGAAGGATAAAGATTTTTCTTGAGAAAAAGTAAATTATTTTCATTGCTTCTTTCCGATAGAAAAGCGGATACGTATATAAAGAATAAAAAAAAAGATATCAGTTGTGTATTTCATCCTCGGAAAAGATACTATAATTTTATCAAGCATCATTTTAATATAATGCATAATTATTTAGAATTTCGAGTACTTAACTCTCGAGTACGAGTACGAGTACGAGTACCGATCCTTCGAGTACGAGTACGAGTACGAGTATTGACCCTTCGAGTACGAGTACGAGTACGAGTACCATCATATCGTACTCGAGTACGAGTACTTCGAGTATTTTGCCCAGCTCTGATAGATACATACGAAACGTCAAGTACGAAACCCTTTTTCTCAGATTTACAAAAATAGCTTTGTACGAATCCTTATTCGTACGAAACTAAAAATGGTTTAGAATTTGTTTCAAATCTCGAAACTCTTTTTTAGTTTCATATACTACTTTTTTTCCAGTGCACACCGACATCCCACATCCACCCTATTAGAGAACTTAAAGCTTTTAATTTGAAGCGAATAGAAATTGAGAGAACGTACCCAGGTTCAAGAAAACGGCGCCGTAATCCATCATATTAGATTATGGAAGCGAAACTGGGGAAAAGTGATGGCTGTTTTCAAGCAATAAAAACATCTTGTAAAATGGCATGACGGTTTACTGCGAACTAAGGTCCAAATTAATACCGTTATTTGTCGTTTTCTAGCCGTTTCGGGCCAGATAAGGCGTCGTTCCCGATGATCGACCTGAGTGATCAAGCAGCTGGAAATGCAAACTTTCAACGATATGAAACAATAATATATTAAGAATCATGATCATAAGATGCACAAGATATGGAAAAAAGTGGTCTCTTTCGAATAATTGTCATTTCAACAGCAACTACAACACTGATGCAATAGAATGACTTTCACACTTAATTCATTGTTTTTTTTTCAGATGATAGGTGTCATTGAAGATTTTATTTATACAGACAATCTTCATTAATACTGCTCAACGTTATTACTTTCGACTGAAACACAACAATCAGCCTTTATTCAACTTCGAGAATAACCATTACGTAGTGTTTCTCTTTTCATGCTTCAATTTCTTCGTTTGATAAGACAAGTCTGTAATCTAACATGGACAGGTAAATATTAGAATATGCATTGGTTTGTGCTGATATTCTCTATTATTTATACTTAGGAAAAGATTTTTATGTTTCTTCATAGGAATTTTTCTGGATTTGATACGTCAAAATGATTAAAATTGAAATCCTGCGACTAGACTTATGAAAAGGTGATCTTTCCCGATCGGAAGAACAAAGCATTCAGATTTTCTACAGCAAACCGAGCATGAACAAATAGAGGAGAATTGAAAATTGTCGAGATTTTTTCTTTGAAAATCGAGAAAAAAAAGAAGAACGAAGATGATGCAATAACATGATGTAAGAGGATGATGCAATGGCGTTATGTACTAGTATAAATAGGGGTGAACATAGACAAGAGCGATCATTCATGTGTCGACAATGCTTCCGGGTAGCAAGCAAGCACCAAGGAAGTAGCCTTCTTTCCTATCTTCTGTTCCATGTCCTTCATTTCATTCGAATGATCTCGTGGTAATGCTTTATTGATCATGAATCATGCTCATATGAGTATTCGAAAAGAAGGAAGGACATCATTCTCTCTCTTGATTCTCTACTCTTTGGGTGTAGTCGTCATCTAATGTAGTAGTCTTGTTGCGAGGACTTTGTGCATGTCCAATCAGAAAGCCCAACTGGTGACAGTGGCAACAAGACGGGTTCATCGAGTTCACACGGTATTCATTCATGTGTACGTATGCATGTGAACTTCCCCTGTTCGCGTATGACCAGGCGATCGCCACTATCAGAAACACTTTTCTGGCCGCGCGCGAATATCTAATATACTTATTGATTGATCATGAATATTCTTTTTTTATTCGATAAAAATCATTTTCAACCACACAACAAATAATTAAATATCATTAATTTGTTGTCTGTTCGATATTAAACTTTTGTACTCGATGATTCCACTGATCGGCGACATAGAGATTGCCATGTAGATCGAATGATAAACCAATGGGATAATAGAATTGATTTGACTCTCCTCCTCTCTCATTATCACCAGCAATGACACTTCCCTGTGTAGCTCCTTTTGGCCAACGTATGATTCGATAATTCCAACCATCAATCACATAGACAGTGCCTAATTGATCGACAACAACCCCTTCAGGATAATACAATTGTGAAAGACTATTTCGTTCCCCTTGACCACCGACTACAACAGTGCCTTCTTTTGCACCATCTTTCCATTGCATCACACGATTATTTAGCTTATCAGACACGTACACAGAATGATCTCGATCGACAAATGCATAGGAGGGATTAGAGAGTTGATCTGGACGATTTCCATATCCATTGCCGCCTGCAACCACTATTCCTTCAGTATCATTAATTCGGTATCGTCTCACTTCATGTTTGCCCGTGTCAACGACATAGAGAGATCCATTCTCATCCATTGCCAAGCCCATGCAAGAGATGTTCGAGATGATTGTTTCTCCACTAGTATCATTTCGACGAGGCCATCGAACTACTCTACTATTCCCGTAATCGCAAATGATGAGACTATCTCTTTCTTTGTCGACAATCACATCAACGGGCGTGTCCAACTGATTAGCTCCATTCCCTTGCCCATTTCCACCAACAACCACTTGACCACTCGTTGCTCCATATTTCCATTCCATAATACGGTGATTTGATGTATCAGCGATATAAATAGTTTGATCATCATCGACATATAAACCGTATGGGTAAGAGAGTTGATTGATTGCATTGCCTGATCCATTTCCTCCAGCCACAGTGAGACCATTCTGTATCCATTTTGCATTTGAATGAATGTCAATAGCAGGTGCTCGTAGTGGTACTTAATATAGAGATAAATAAGTGTCACAATAAGAGACAGAAGACATAAAGAAGAGAGAGAGAGAGAGAGAGAGAGAGAGAACAAAGTTTTAGAAAAAAGGTGATTGTGTCCGGAAGAGCGAACGAATAGGAGTGAGACATGTATCTGAATTCTACGGAATCGGAATATATGGACTTGCTGGAATCCTTGGAATTTGAAAGTGAGGGTGGACGAAGAATAACTATCAAAATTTAGAAATATTGTTGTATTTTCTTTTCTTTTGCTTCATCGAAATAGTCTACCACTGGATTGTTTATCTATTTCTTCATTCATCTCATTGTCAGCACACACATCTTTGTTTTCATCTATTAATTTCTTCTTTTTGAGAGACACGTTGCATGCAATTTTGTTTCAATACCTTGTCTTTGGGGACTATCCATTCAACAAAGTTATGGATTCTCTACCAGTTTATCTCCACTCAAATTCTTTACTGAACGAAGAGAAATGATAAATTACTGGGTGTGGATGAAGACAAGATTAACACACACACCCACATCTCTAACATACAAATTTTAATTTTGGTGATGTCAAGATTTTAGACTCACATATCCCCTATAAGCTGATTGTTTGTAATGATGAAGTAGTCCGTTACATTTCTTCATTTCGATACCCAATATAAAGAGAGACCTCGTATACGTTGTACTTCTGAGCCCTATATACTTTTAATTACACGTCTGATTGGCTGAGAAAGCATGTTTATGAATACACGCGTTCGTCAAAATAATTGACGGTGATTACCAACAAGAAGGACCTATAGCAGTTCACTTTGGAAAATTCAAAGTCTGAAGAAATATTCGACTTGCGAAAATCTATCTACGGTCCATAGTCACGGTTTTAATGAAATTTCTGTTCTAATGCGCGTAGTTTTCTTGAGCTTCTTGAACAAGAAAGTCATGTGCTATGGACAAATCTTGAGGTCTGCGCATGTCAAGCGCAAGAAAAGTTCAACTCGGGTAGTATGTTGATACATCTGCACACGTAAGTATCACATTAAGTTGAACATTGATCTACATCAACAATGTTTTTTTTTTGAAGAGATCGGTCTTTCAAACCCAACCATCAACAAATCTTCGCTCGCCATGACTCTAAAAGTCTTTCACTTCTTATAAATCAACATGTCATACACTGCTTGGAATATTTACTAGCTAATGAACCTTCCACTATGTATAAGTCTCAGAAAAAGGTTCAGTTGATATTTATATGAACCCAAGTGCTTATAGTTCCAATTGAAAACCTTTCGAACATCATCAAATACTCTTCATATAAAATGAAACGCCAAAAATAAGACTCAAATCGATTTTGTAGCGAATTGACAAAAATTTACTAAAGATCTAATTGATTTGTCTGTCAGTAAACATTAACTGTTAGAGAACATATAACACATTGATCGCTTCATACCTATCATAAGAGGCATATCGTCAAAATAAGTTATTTCTATGCGATTTTTGATTCTTATGAAAAATTGATTCTTACGATTTCTTGTTTCGTCAAAACGCTATCTGTGAGAACAGATAAAACATCGAGCGTTGCTAATTCAGCCTCAACAAAAAAACGTTGCTCTGTATTCTTGTTTACTTCATTTTAGAGATATTTTTTAATACGCATATCAGAGACAGAAAATGACCCGAACTCAAGCTAACTTTTTGAGAGATAGTGGAACGCAGTCTAACTTTAAATAACAAATGATTGATTGAACTGTCATCAATGTGAAAAAATATGACGCCATTGGTGAAGATAAAACGAATTTTTATTGATCGTTTTACAAGCTTAATTTAATCTCCGTGTATGTCAGTCTTTTTTTTTGCCTTCATAAGAGTTGCACTAATTGTGTTTATGATGATGGGTTACTTCTATGCGACATAATTCTTGTCTTCTTTTCTTTCATGAATTTCGCCCTTTTTTCTAAAGTATGATGAATAATTGTGGATAGTGGTGTGAGATTAACATCAACGCTAAAAAACTGCCGATTCTCATATATTAATGTGAAAAATTTATTTCAATCCACAAATGTATGAATTAGTATTAATTCATACAAATATCAACTCTAATATGACACCTCTCATCGTCCTAGAAATAAGTTTTGACTTATGATCTACTCTTGGTCAGGTGGAACTAATGCTACTCGAATCGAACCGCACTTGAACTAATTTTTTAAAGTCGAACCGAACCGAATTCGATGTAGAAAACACGGTTCGATTCGGTCTCTGTTGGAAACTATGTTTAATTGCAACAAGATAAGTAAGACTCGTCTTTTTTTCGAATTGAAAGTCTTTTATTCTTTGACTACGAACAATATATATACATGTATATATATGTTTTGAGCATTGTACAGATTAAGACTGTTATAACTTTCCATCTTAGTCAGACTATAACCGTATTCACTTTTTCTTTTATGCTGGTCTGTGTATCGTGACTGTCTTGAGCAGTATTATATTCTAAAATACTTTTGAATGTTTTTGTAAGAGAATAAACTTTGATTTAAACCATTTTAAAAATATCCAAATTGTCTTTTTCCCCAAAACTCGATCACTAAAGCATTGTTTAACATAGACTGTTCTGTTAATAAGGAAACAAACTGATAGTAAATTTTGTCGTGCAACGAAAATTGTTTTCTCTATCAGTCTACATAAATCGTCCACATTGGTTCGTTTTCAACTATTTTTTTTTCAAGCTATGTGGATCATTTCTTGTCTCGCGAGATTCTTTTTAAGGCTGTGACAGTTCAACTTCTTGGGTTCAAATGAACTCATCGAAAACAACTTTTGGAAAGTTCAGTTTCCAAAAACGAAAATAAAAATGTTCTTCTATGAGAAACAACTCTCACAACAGAATAATTTCGTTCTATTTTTGAGAGCCGACGTTTCAGACAGGAACTAAGTTGCTTTTAAAAGAAGTATTGAAACAGTTCAGCTAATGAGAAGTTTTCAGCTATTTTTCCAAACAGAACTAATATCAACGATTTTGGTCTTAATCTTTATCTGAAATCAGCGAAATAGAATCCTTCTCTCGACAGCCTAAAGTAAAACAATGATAAAAAAGAATAATATTATGCTGACTTTTCTTCACTTAAATATGAATACCATCAATAGAAAAAAAAAATGAAGTCTTGGAAGAAAGCCTCGTGAATGTTTAGCGAATCAGCGATTATTTCTAATTTACCATCAAACAAGAAGGATGACGGTAGAGATAAGTACGCTACTTACCTATTGTTGCAGTTATTGTAGTGTACGTGTTGGTAGTCATTGTAGTACTTGTAATTGTAGCCATGGTAGGGCTTGTTGCTATTTGCCAAAATACAACATTAATATTAAAAAATACTTCTAAACAACTACGCTACACTCTGATATCTAAGCAAATACACAACTCGATGAATTTAATTTTCAAGTAAAATCTCAGTAGTCGTTGCAAAAAGAATGCCGCTATAATCAGTCAGAAATGAGTATATTTCAGTTTCGTTTCAGTTTCATTTTATTTCATATAACTGTATTTGTCGTCTAGTTCAAGAGTAAATGCTCTGAAACTGTCAACCAGCTTATTTATCTGAGTTGAAACTACTGACTCGTGCCCTCTATAATCGTTTTTTCCCTGTTTTGATCCCATAGATCCCATTTCGTTTCTAAAAACAAACAACTTCTTTTATAATCTGTATAACTGTTCGAATATATATAAAATCTACATGAATGTTTTTGACTCTTTCATAGTACGAGCATGCCTTCATTTGTATGTATCGGAATTAAGGATATAGAAAACCAGTTTTTTTGTTCCAGTCAGAATTTTTTTTCTGGTTCTGATCATCTGGTTTTAAAAAGTCTTTTAGAACTCTCAATTCTTGAATACATACAAAACCTAAATAAATGCTCTTGAATCGTTGTTACTTCAAAAATGCATTTGAATGTATCAAAACTCAGAATCTGTAGGATTATAACTGCTATTTTTAGAGGCAATCGAAAGATAATTATTTAAAAGACTAAACCTAAATATTCACATCTATTTTTTATTCTTCACAAGTATCAAAGTCTTTTTTTCAAGGTAGGCAACTACAACACCAAGACTAGAGAGTTCGTATCAGAAATAGCAAAAAAATGTATAAATAAAGGAATGGTTAAACTATTATCGAGTCAAACTTATGTAAATTGTGTTTCACATATTTGAAACTTGTACCAGTTGTCGAAAACCTCTGACTCGTGGAACGAGAACCTTCATCATAAAAACACTATTATTGGAATCGCAAATAGACATAAGCGATGTGGAGCTCTTTAACTAGAATAAAATAATAAGTATCAAAATGTATGATCGAATTTTCGATAAAAAAAGATTGTCCGCAACCATCTTGCAGATCTCGAATTCATGCTATTTATTCTTGTTTTGATAAAAATTTACATGTTCTCAGGACTTCAGAGAAGAAAAAAGCGAGTTTTTAGCTGAAAACTTCTATTGACACAAAAAGAATTGATAGATAATTTTTCTGTCCGATGAAAGCTTCTTTCTTATTAGCTAATGCAACTTGCGCAAATCACTTCATTTTTGACAATTTCGGAAATTTGTCTGACCAGCTCTGTGTTTTATGGTATTCAAGTCTAAAATCAGTAAACTCGAGTCTTCTTTTCGACAGTTCTAGTCGAAACAATCATCACACGAAATAATGTTGTGTTTGCATTTTCTTTATCTAAGAGGAACTTTCCTCATGCAGAACGAAATTTTAAAATTTGATTATCTATTTTAACTGAAACATCCAGAAATATTGAATTTGAGTCAGAAACTACTGTAATAAAATCTTCAGCTAGAAATATTGAACTCTTCTGAAGTTGTAATATCATGGAGAGAGCTTAGAAAAAATCGAAGAATCTTTTTGTTACACAACGTATAGAACTTGATATAGGTTTTAACTAAACCAGCACTTCGGCGCACTTTTTGTCTGGACATAACTTTTAATTTTGCATGGATCTATTTTTTATACGGAACTTTAAGTCACAACTCCAAAAACCGCCCCTTCGGCGAGACTAGTTTCTACTTTTCTTGTCACAGAAAACAGATATAAAAAAACCTGATCGAACAGCAGTTGTATCTGACTTCACGCTTCACAAGAAAAAAAACTACAGTTATACATTGAGACGCCTTCTAAAATGGTTGTTTCAATTTTTCGGATGAACAACGATGTTTTGAAGAAAGGGATAAAAAATTTTAAAATTGTATTTTTCAAAGCTATAGAGTAGAACATATAAAGAAAAATAAAGCTCATTCAAAGGAGACACAACTGAACTTGTTTTTGGTCATTGATCACACATAAATAAGATCTCTAGAAATGAAAATTGCAAAACATTTTTACAAACAAGACGGTTGACATAAATCCTTATGGTAAGACCTATGGTAACCCAACTACTGCCTGAATGACGACTTTCCTGAGGAATGTTCCGTAAGTAGAGCTTTTATCGATAAAAATAAGAAATGAATCGATCAAAAGAAATTCTTATGAAAGATCAGCGAATAGTCGATTGCATTCCAAGTTTTTTGTAATATACAAACAGTCAGAAATGGCGATCACTAAAATGTGCCAACCTCGACTTTTGTATTCCCATTATTTGTAAAACTTTCTAATTTTAGAGAGATTGAAATACTCACCTGCCATTGTGATGCTCGTGTCCATAATTATCGGTGTTGTCATGTTGATCACTATTTGATAAGAAAAAGCATTCATATGAAGAAAATTTAAGCAGATACATTTTCTTCCGACATGCAATAAAATACATAACCTAATAAGTGTGATTCTGAATTAACATCTTAATAATTTTTCAAAGAAGGGTGACTCCGTAGGTCGATCAAAAAAGTGAAATTTTCGTCGCAAAAATTGATAAACAATGAAAAATCTTTTAGGGATAAACAATAGAATCGTATCATTTTATCCATAGTTGTTTATTCTCTTACTTGCCATTGGTGGACATATTTCAGAAGTAGCCATCAAGTATGGATAACAAACTGGGTAATCATGATATCGAGTATGATGAGCACAAATATATCCAGGCTCATAGCAATCATTATTTGGAGTGCCACATGAAGAAAGTTCAGAACAAGTCACCCAGAGAAAACCACAAAAACTATTACCATTACCATCTGTCGGATGAAAACAGCCACAAGCACTATTCGTCGAACATTCTTCATATTGAGACTTTGTATTACATATTTGAGAATTTACATGAACTATTAAACAACTAAACTAATAGCAGAACACGTAAAACAAAATAAGAATCAAACCTATCAAGCTACAATAGAATATCGTTTAATGTATGAGAAATAAAAAGAAAATTTCGATTACCTGAAAAGAACGAATACGAAAAAACGGATTGCTATTGTGATCATAGCTTGTAATCAAGTGAAATCGAGTTGTGTTGATACTTCTTTTTTTTATTTCTAATACACAAATAGTGTTTGAAGCCGTCTTTTTCTTCAAAAATTAGAAAGCACACAATATAATCTTTCAGTAAATAGAAAAACAACACTGCTGCTGTGCTTTCTAAGATACTTAATCCTATTCTAGAAAAATATGCAATTTTAATAAGAGAACAGAAAGCATGATGTCGATATATGATTGATGCAACGCTCTCAGCAGGTTTGCATCACCAGTTCGACAAAAAAATATAGCTGACGTAGCTCATTGCATTAGAACACAATTTCAAGGACAAATATTTCAAAGAAGCTTTTGTACTCTTCATTAAAATAGTAGCTAACACATACTTCTCAAATACTTAAAAAAAACATAACTTTCAATGCAAACGAAGAAACTTCATCTAACGAACGTCACATAAATATTCTGGGGAAAAGACATGAGGTATGGATAAAAATGACTTGGAGTTTTAAACTATACTTGAGATTGAAACAAAGTTTAGTTATCGGTCTCGTTTTCTGCACATATGAGAACCTTTTCTTGTGCGATTAGTTGAAATTATATGTTATCAAAAGAGAAAGGAAAAAAGGATTTTTACAAACATCTCTCTATCTTCATTTCACTTGGCCACGAAGTTATATTCCTATATATAATTCGCATATTTCACAGTACATACTTTATTCAGTACGAAAGATTAACCTGTTAACTATTAATTTTTAAAATTTGACAGCAAACGTTTAGAAAGTCACCTTTCAGAAATTTAAAAGCTTTCACGAATGATCTAAAAATTTTACGAATAGATATGCTTATCAATTGTCTGCAGACAACATAGAGATCATGTTATAATAACAAATCGAAGAAAACTTAATTCTACACCAATGATTTCGAAATTGAAAGTTTCTCTTAACCATTAACTGTTATTGACGTATATATACATCAATGACAGTTAACGAGTTAAATAAAGAGAATTCTAGGACCAGAACAGAGATGGAACCTATGTTGTCTGACAACTGATCGATTACTTTATTAATTAAGCTACTAGATCATCATCTTAGTTACAAGAGTAGTTTCAGATCAAGAATTTGTTTTAAAATATGCGAAATTAGTATGACCTTGTGAAGAAGCAAAACCGAACCTTATGCCTCGTTGCCATTTTGTTGGATTTGTCATGCACTAACAGTTCATACTAGTATATATTGGAATTTCTTCTATTGTTGTTTCTTCTTCACTTGTTAATTCTTTTGCCTTTCTTCCTTTGATATTTTCTCTAATAAATAAGAAAAAAATTGACATACGACTGTACTCCGGCATTTCCACGTAACGCGACACTTCAGGCATTAAGTATTTTTTTCAAAACTTTGAATAAACGTTTATGTCATGTTGTAGAGCATGTTCGAAAGTGTACGCAATTATATTTTCCTATTCAAGAAATTATTTTTGTGAGTCTTAAAATATGTATACATTAATCCTCAATTATGACACCGTTGATAGCAATTTTTTCTCGCCTACTTCGAAACCAATCGTACGTATTAATAACAAGCTTCGAACTCGCACTTTTAGGTGTTCTCTAAACTATCATAGACGACCTTTCTTTTGGCAAACGAACCAACTTTTGTACTATCCTTCACCTTGAGATATTCCTGATACAATACTTGATCAATATCGCTGTCACACCGTTACGAAAAGACCTCATTTTAAAAGTCTGGTGACCCCTTTACGAAATACCAGGAAATAAAGTAGTGGACTATTACTAACTTTTTACGGCGATTCTGATGCACTACTTTTTTTTTGAAAAATGTATCATCGGGACAGAGATAAACGTAACGGTGTGACAAAAACTTAATTTTTGGTGCTATTTCTAACTCATGGAAATCAACAATAATTTCAATAGTACGAACGTCAGACTGTCTTTAGTTACAAATTAAACCTGATTTAACCTTTAGTTTACTTATCTACCGATAAATCTTTCAAAAAATATCTAATGCTTATGTTTCCAGCTACGGCTAATTTTAACCATTGCAGCAACACATTCAGAATCAATATTAGATTTCACATTGACTGACGTGTTGTTCATATTTTTTGAACAGACAATAGTCGTTCAAAATGAAAAAATAAACGGTTTAAATGATCAGTCTATTTTCTTTTTCTTTCCCTCATTTCGTCGTCCGTTCGTAATGAGAAAAAAAGCAATTAAATAAAATCAGTCAGCATTTTTCTTTCTTTTCTTCCTTTCACCGTCAATTTTGTTTTGACAGTTCACAATATATAAATAGCTGGAAAAGAAAAGAAGAATCAGTTCTATCTATCCAGTAAGAAACAGATCTGGAAAAAGATTTGGAAATTTTTCTTTCATATAAGTACTATTGTCAAATATCTGTTGTATCGTTTCATCATGGTAACTATTTGTTTCTTCTTACTATCGTCATTTTGACATGGCTATGACTAATGCTGAAAGAATGAAAAAAATATCGAGAGAAAATCAAAAAAGATAACGTTAAATATGAAGCAGTGAAAGCAAAAGATCGTATTCGTTATAATTCAAAAAAGCAAAAACTGCCAGGAGCAAGCTTAGCTAAATTTCGTACCGAAAACAAACTTCGTCAACAAAAATATCGAGAAAATAAAAAAGAACGTTTAGTTACTAAACCTCCTCCAAGTTCATTCAGAAGTCGTCAATCATTTGGTAAGGCATTAAAAAAAACAAATTCTTCACTTCCAAAATGTGATAAAAAAAGAATAGTTGTCATTCAGCACCTTGCTGAAACGTATGCTTTGATTGCTAAATCTAAGCATCAACATACTACAGTTCAACTTGCTGACAAACTAAAAAGTGACATTCATAATTTCTACTTACGAGACGATATTTCATATCAATTACCAGGTAGAAAGGACACAATTGTTATTAAAGAAGATGATGGGTGTAGAGTAACTTATCAGAAACGAATTTTGTTTAATAATTTACGTGAAACTTATGAATTATTTAAAGAAGAGAGTGACAGCGTTTATATAAGTCGATCTTCGTTTCCTGAATTAAGACCTCCTTTTGGTTTTCCAAAAGCTGCTTTAACACACAGGAATTGCTTGTGTTTGTATCATGAAAATATTTGCTTACTTTTAAAAGCTCTTGATAAATACGTTGCTGGCAAATGTTGCTCATCTTTGCAAACATTTACCAATAGTTTAGTTTTGAGTACTAATAATGAAGAATGTATGTTCAGTAGTTGTTCACTTTGTGAAGATTCTTTTTACAGAAAAAATTCAGGAAAACGTTTTGGACAGTAACGCTAAAGTTACTTGGTCACAATGGATGAACGTAAATGGTCATGCCGAAAAAAAAGAGTTTTCAGGAAATGTTGATGAAGCAGTTTTTTTACTGAAGTCAAAAGTTGAATATTTATTGTTTCATGTGTACATTAAACGAGAACAGTCGAAGTATTTCGAAAAATTAAAGACGGAAGTTGGTGATGAAAAAATAGTATTGCAAGTCGATTTTGCAGAGAATTTCAATATGAAAGAACAAGATGAGATTCAGAAGGCTCACTGGAACACGAAGTCGTTGAGTATATTTACTGCTTTTGTCTGGTCAAAAAGTGAAAATTTTTCCTTTGCTTTACCATCGTTAGATGTAACGCACGATAACTTTGTTGTTGATTCTGCTTTGAAAATCATTTTAGATCATATCGAAATAGTTCTTCCAAATGTTGAAGATATAAATTGTTTTTCGGACGGTGCTGCTTCTCAGTTTAAACAGCGCTTTCATTTTCGAAATTTAGCACGAATTGCTAATGAACGAAAAATAAATTTGAGTTGGCATTTTTTCGCAACCTCTCATGGAAAGGATGTAGTTGATGGAATTGGGGGTACTGTAAAACGTCTTTTGTGGTCAGCTGTACTGGCAGGAGGAGTGTGTTGATTAGCTGTAGATTTTATTACACTTGCAAAGAAAAAAACCAAGAAAATTATTTTGATTGAAATCACGAGAAATGATATTGATACTTTGAAAAGTAAACTTGAAAATCTTTTCAAAACAGCGAAATCTATTCCAGAAACATTAAAAATGCATTCAGTTAAAGTGGTTGATGAAGATGAATTAGAGTTTCGCTATTATTCGACGTGTTCTCAGAAAAAAACTATAACATATTGATAGTAAACATGTAGATCTTTTAGAATTTTTTGTTTGAATTTGTTTTTGCTGATTATGTTTGTATTTAGATACTCAATGAAATGTAGAAAGGGGTTTTATTTAACCAATACTTTGTTGTAAACGATAAGATGAAAAGAAAATAGTAGAAAAAATATTTACTGATAGAAACATCCGAAAAAAAATACCCAGCTCGAAGGAGGCCGGGTCTTCGTCCCGAGCTGGAGAAACATTGAAGTTTAAGATAGCATGCACTTAAATTTTAGTGGCAAAGAGCCTCTGAGTGTATCTCGAACCTATAGCAGAAGCATAGTTTATTGCAGCAGGAAATGTTGAGTTTAAAATAGAGACATAAGAGGTCTCTATACATGCTGATGCTATCTTTAGTGGTTAGAGTTTTAGAAATGTCTCTTGGAACCTTTAAACAACATGTTGACACAAAACCACATCAAATAAATAGAACATATGGATTTTCGAAAAAAAAGTGTCACACCGTTACGTTTGTTTTTTTGCATTTATTAAGTGAAGAAAATAAGTTAGGACAATTTTTTTTTACCATTGTGAAGCTCGTTAAAAGCTCTACAAAATTTGCCCTTGCGGTATTTTATGTGGAGAGCAAATTTCGCAGGAAACCGCAGCTTAAGACCAAACACTTCAAATTTAGGGTCCTTTTATGTAACTCCGTTACGCTATCAAAAAATCTCTCCAGAGATTCGAGAGTTCGACGGAAACTACTCATTTTTATAGCATAAATAGAGCATGACGAGCTGCATCTAATGGCGCTTGAACGAACTTTCTAGCCCCTAAAGTTCTCGAGATAATTGAAAAATAGTCTGTCAAAAACGTAACACCGTTACGCTTGGACAAGGTGGATTACACACATTTACAAAAAATTTACCTATCACATCATAAAATATTTAGTATGAATCATGTTATAGATTTATAGAATTTTTCTTGTTTTGATCCTTTTTTATATAGATTTATCACTGTTGGATAAATTAAGTTATTCACTTGAACTCGATATTTCAAATAATAAAATTCGGAAATTATTCGATTTTTGGCCACCATCTAATTTTAAAGAAACTGATTTTTCATTTAATTTTAGTGAAGAAATAAAATATGTTAATAATTTTTACTTTTAACAAAAACTTATTCTTGATAGTATGTTTGTTTCTTTTTGATTCAATCAATATAAGACAAGTAACGTTCATCGTCAAGCGATTCACTTAGCCCTAGACTGATAGAATACATGTACGGATGTAATAGCATAAAAAGCTACATTAAAAAAGTAATACGCAAAATTGATAATATGACCAGTATATCTTAGGCGAGCAGAAAACTTAATTTGGAGAATTCTCACTCTAAGTAAAGATGATGCATTTACAAATTTAATTTTTTTTGTCGTTTTTGTTTTATTTTTTTTGCTTTTATAAATATAAATAGCGCTCAATAAGATTAGACAAGAATACGATTTTTTTTTGTAATTATATTGGCGCTATTTGTACGTACAAAAATATGAATTATATTATTAATAAAATTTGAGTTTTATTAATCAATATGTTATGCTTCAATTCGCGCATTAATTCTAAACTATTAATAAATTATATATTCATTGATACAACATTGCACAATCAATCCTACAATAATGAATAATTTAAACGATTTCTTTAAATCCATACTGCTCATTTGGTCTGACTCTGACTAATTAAATGCTTTTGTAAGCCGTTTTACACCACTACCCGAATTATAGTTATTTCATTGACACATTTTATCGATGATTATTATGGGTTCATTTACATCAGTCTTTAGATGGTCATTTGAGCCATAGTTACCGGAATAGTTGTTTGTACCATGGTTGCTATATGGTCATCTGTGCCATAGTTACCGGAATAGTTGTTTGTATCATGGTTGCTATATGGTCACCTGTGCCATAGTTACGTGGTCGTTTGTACCAAAAAAATGACCGTTTGTGCCATAGTTACATGCTCATTTTTACCATAGTTACCTAGTTAATTTTAGTAAAAAAATGGCCGTTTGTGCCAAGAAAATAGTCGCTTGTGCCAAAAAAATGGTCGTTTGTGCCAAAAAATGGTCACATGGGCCAAAAAAATGGCCATTTTGACCGCGTTACCGACAGACAGACAGACAGACAGACAGACAGACAGACAGACAGACAGAC
>CAJNOP010000139.1:244097-264846 GCA_905250075.1 Rotaria sp. Silwood1 | reverse complement strand
CGTAATGGACGCAAATGGTTCCAGTACGATCCTACAAAGTGGGCAATCTGGATGTTCAAAAAACTCGGCCTAGCTCATAACCTGAACAGATTTTCCGAGAATGAAATTCTAAAAGGGTGCTATGGTATGAAGCGCAAAGCTTTGGACAAATTTGCCGAAAATATAATTTGGCCTAAAGACGACACGCAATTGCCTATAATTTCATTCGAAGAATATCAAGAGTTAGCCGCCAAAGATACCAGTCGTGAACTCATTCTGATCGCTGGTTTCGTTCATGATGTCAGCAATTTTATTGACTCTCATCCAGGCGGACGTGATTTGCTCAAGCATCACGTGGGCAAAGATGCTACTGTGCCATTTCATGGTGGCGTACATGATCATAGCACCGCGGCACATAATATGCTTGCCATGATGCGGGTTGCTATTTGCAAGCATGGCGGCGAGGTGGAACACCTAAAGAAACGGCTCGGACATTTTCATACACCAACTCCTATTTCTGCTTAGCTATTTTATTCTTTTGAGGCTGGGCATGTATTTTTGTAAATAGTTCTATCTAATCTCAATTATAAACAAGCATAAATATTAAGTGTTGCATTTAGAGAAGCTACGCTTACTAATATTTCCCTAATAAAATATTGGATATGTTATCCATTCATGGACGAGATAACGAAGTTCGAAATGACAAGTATCTATTGAAGAGTGTGGGTATGCGTCAAGGTGTGTGGATGCGTGTGAGTGTGAAGGTGTGGGGGGGGGGGGGGTATGGATGTGTGATTATCATCTTTGTTTATATTCACATCAACATCACACCAACATCCACACCCATACTTATACTATGGGTGTCATAGTTAGCAGTGGCAATATCAAATAGTACGTCGTTATTGATATCAACTATGTGTATCCAGAGTGGACGAGACGAAGTAGTTGAGATCATGGTTTAGTTTCCGAAAGATCCATCATCAAATCCAACAAAGATGCCTATGTTGTTAGTGCCAAGATTCGCCACAGCAGTGTCTAATCGATTATCATTGCTCAAATCACCAACTGCGACCATGTACGGAGACGAATTGTCACCGATCGAATACTCCATTTGTTTTGAAATACTATCGCCACCATGTTCAAGAAATATAACAATGATGTTAACAGCATGATTAGCAACAACAATGTCTAACCAAGCATCGTTGTTAAAATTGCCAACCGCGGCAGATCGAAGACCATAATTGTATTCTATTGGATTTTTTCCCGTTGATATGAACTTTAGCTTACATTTTTGAACTAAATAACACATGAAAAACAATGCGATGACTGTTTGGTTGCTCAAGTGGAACTGTCCCTGTTGAATCGTATCGAATCCTTACAGATTCTATAATATTCTGTGAGAAGTTGTTGTAGTACTCTACTTGAACACAACTCATAATTATCATCTTTCAATAGAAACTCACTAAGCTTGAAACTCTGATAGAGTTAGATATGGAACTTTATCAGTCAGGTCACTTCTCTGTTGGTGTATGTTTGAGTGGTTCCATCGTAAGAATTACGAATACCCATCGATAATTTTGGAATGGCGAATGTATGACTATTTCCGCTCTTTTGCGTACAGTAAGCGATCTGTGATGTCTATCGATCTATTCAGTCAGAAATGATCATAAGCGTGCTTTTGAGTTTTTCATTACAGATCTACGATGTAATCTTATTTATTTATAAAAAAATGGCTTATATATCAGTAAAAAAAGAACATACCAGTAACTTTTGGTAAATTGAAACAAACCATCATTACACCTATAGCTCTTGAAAATCGATACCGTGACCAATACAAATATTCTCTAATGAAAACATTATATACATTATGATGCTTGAGAAGAAAAGAAAGAGATATACAAAGGTGTTGAAACCATTGGCAACTTCGTTATTTTTTTAGTATCATTGGCCAATCTTGTCGAATTAGATTGATTTTCTATTGAATTTTCACGTTGCTCATTGTCGGCGTGAGGATGTTGTTCAGCAAGTAAATGTTCGACTGAGATAGTACCATTATTCATAGAATTTCTATTCATTTATAGTAAAATAGCAAAATTTAACAAAAGATCATTTTTCGCTAAATATTATCGGTCGGTCATTAAAATACCTTTCTATAAATTACCTTTTGAGTGATCAATGATGTCTTTTCTATGTAGAAAAGCTGGAAGTTCTTGACAAATAAGAAAATTTCTAAAAGAACAAATCAATTTTTTAGTCATTCTAATCTAGAATTTTACATATAAAAAAAATTCTTTTTCTTTTTTGAAATGATTACTCGCGAATAGCTTCTTAATGAACATAGAAAGATTTAAACTGTATCGAATGAGAATGCGCTTCAAAAAGTTTAAACCTTATCGAAACGCAAAAGATGGATGAATATTAAAAATATGTACATACAAAACGGTTCAAGTCGATATACAGCGAGATATGCTTTCATACAATTTTTTTTCTATTGTCAAATTCACTCGATTAACTAAAAGTATTTCTGCAAACATATTTTTTGCTTTTAACTTATTAGTCTCAACATTTGTCAATGTTTCGTCGATAACATTTTTCTTATTGATTTGTGGATAATATTGCAAATGTGATGGCCATCTTAGATCTTATTTTAGTTCGATTGTCAAGTCTGAAATAGCAAGAGAAGCAGCATCTCATCAAATTAGAGATAATTTAAATATTGACTATTGAGTTTCACAGACGAAAAAACTTTCATAAAAGACGTTGCTGAAATACCGGTCAATATTTGAGTAATTCGACTCTATCTGTTTATTAATCCATTGAAGAAATTTTTGGGCAAAGGCTGGGAGTGTCTTTACAGAATTTTTGTATTTGCCTTGTCATTCTAAAAAGAATTAACTCTTTGCTATATAGTTTTAGAAAAAACGAGTATAAGTAATGTTTATATTTCATTTTATTTTGTTCTTTTGCTGTCTGTATAGTTTAAATCGAATATTGTATCACAAACTCATGTCATATATCATTTTAACTTTAAAGATCTCAAATCAATGTAACTGTTATCCTCAGGATAAATGGATCTGTGTTTATTTGTTCTTTTTTAGATATACCAAGTGAAGTTGATTATTACTTAGAAAAAGTTCTTATCAATTGTTTTCATTGAATAAAAATAAGGAAATCGAACAGCAAATGAAAACTCAAGATAGTTTTAAATCAAAGTCTATTTCTCTCTGCAAATAAAATAACTGCTGTTCAATTAGTAATATTCATCCAGATCATACAGAATGGCCCGTAATGAAATGTAAATGGATAAAATACGACAACTTTATATACGATGTCTTCTATGGATTTCTTCGGATATTCAGTTAAGTCCTAAACATAGATACAGAGCACTTGATATAGGGATCATGATTTCGATATACGTATGAGGAAGGTGGCCTAGAAATTACAAGTTATTCATGTCAGGAAAATCCCATTACTTTTTGCGATTCATCGCGATATTTGAAAAAATCGACGTTTAATCGTGATTCATCACTGATTTTTCGGATATGACAATAAATCACGATTAATTGGCGATTTTTCAACAAATTCCAACAATAAGAACTATTATATAAAATTAAT
This sequence comes from Rotaria sp. Silwood1, assembly GCA_905250075.1. Taxonomy (NCBI): domain Eukaryota; kingdom Metazoa; phylum Rotifera; class Eurotatoria; order Philodinida; family Philodinidae; genus Rotaria; species Rotaria sp. Silwood1. Next base: position 261,252 of record CAJNOP010000139.1, on the reverse strand, counting down.
ATTCTTTTTTCTACTATTGAGATCATCTAATCGTTAAAGTGAACAGTAAGTATGGCTTTCTGACAATAAATAGTTTCTCTTCTATTTATAGCAGTTTCAATAATACAATGAGCGGTAAGTGTTATTTAATTAAAGAAAAAAGAATTATACGATTTACTGTATATGAAGAATAAGAAATCATTCCTCTCTTCATTCATCAAAAATATTTCTGAGCATAGTGGAAAGCCATGGCGGTGCACACGTCGAAACGTAACCATACTCGTAGATCAGAATACTGCTACCAGGTCGAACTATCGAAAATATTAGAGTGACCCATAAATAGCTGTATGGTAAAAAAAAGTGAAATACCTCCAGATTGGTTCTATAAAATGGACTGATTTTTTTTGTTGAAGGTAGAAGTTCATTCAAAGTTGTTGTTTTCATACAGATAAGGAAAGCAAATATTGCTGTTGAATATTATTTTTCGTATCGTAAAAACACCTTACTTGTTGCTAAGTGAAAAAAAATACATAATATAACGTTTCATGGATAATTTTCAGCTGTCATCTACGAGAATAATAAGAACAAGTTAAAACAAACTTTATGAACGAAACTGTATTGATGTGCACAAAGAGCAAGTTTTCAAAGTTAGTAAGCTTAAATACTGAAATTGGTGCCTCATAAATAAAAAACACAATTGCAGCTTTTTGAGTACCATAACATCAACTTCCTTGGAAAAAAAACCGTGTTCATGTTTGAAAACTCGAAATTTCATAATCGTTGACTTCTAAAATGTTTCTATTGGTTTAAAAATTTGCTCTATTTACATCAATACAGATTCATTCATAAAGTTCGTTTCGACGTGCTCTTATTATTTTCTTAGATGACAACTGAAAATTATATATGCAACGCTACACATGTATTTATTTTATTTTATAACAAGTAAAATTTCTTTTATGACATCAACAATAATATTTAGCAGTAATATTTGCTAATCTTATCCGAATGAAAAAATACTTCGAATGAACTTCTACTATTAATAAAAAAAAAATTAGCCAATTTTAATTAAATCGGATCGGATATATTTCGCTTTCTTTTATCGTAGAGCTACTTATGAGTCACCCTATAGGTCAATAATCGCAATAAAATCACTGATTTTGATGACATGGGTAGATATAGAAATAAGAGTTATATGTAGATATCAGGCGTTAAGGAAATGAAATAAATGGCTAGATATAAGTAATAATAGATAGAAATAGGTTTTGAAAGAGTATGCAGCAGCTCAGTGGTATTTTATTGATCACAGGATGGAACTTCAACTAGGAAATCTGTTTTAAAACGAAAGAAAATATTTGTATTACGGAATTGTAAAAGGATTTCGGACGCGTTTCTAATCTCAAAACTCTTTCTAGGATGCGTACTACACCTTTTTTTTTCAGTGAACGATATCAAATCGTCTTGTAAAACTAAAATTAATATATATCAACACGCCTGAATCATCAAAGTAAATTCAGCCTTTGCACGATTAATTTACGGAACACTTTGAATAATTTACCGTGCGAAAACTGTGCAAATACAACTCGTTTATGAATACCTCAACGATGAATTTGAATGGCCGTCATACTTAGTATATGGTCAATATACGGTTCATTTACGATAAGAATAATGTACAAACCATATTTCTGTGATATAAAATACCGTTTACTATAGACTCCATACTAGCCATATATATTCACTGTTTACTGACGTTAAAATACCATTTTCTCAACGTTTATATATCGAAAACGAACTTTAAATGAACCTGTTTTAATCGACTTGAGTAATCATGATTAAATGCTTTTATTAGTAATATTTTTTTCGTTTAAATTCTCTGAATTATAAATATAAAATAAAAACAATAAAAATGATGATACTTGCTATACTTTTTCGTATATGACTATTGTTTAGCTTTTTTTTGTTTGAGTATTAATGTCACTCATTAACAAGACTACTCTCCCATTGACAAGTGTTTTTAGACTTGTTTGGTTATTCTGTTAATACACAATCTATATAAAAAAATATTTTACGCATGAAATAAATAACATCATTATACTCTTATAAATAATATTTATCATTATACGTCAATCTAAATAACATATCACGTGCATGTATACAAGTTTGATTGAAACGTGTATGACGAAGAGACAAAGTATTAAAACGAAAAAAAATTCTCCTTGATGATACAATCATGACTTTGGTTTTCTTTTTCTGTCATGGATCTCGGTTTTGTTTTTCTTTTCCACTCTCTATCGGTGCTGATGAAATACTGATTCAAAAAAAAACAACAAGGTCATTACAAAAAAGTAAAGGTAGATTTACTATCATTACATTTTGTCATAAGGGTGGGGTTCAACTGGATTTGAAATTCGTCCAACAGAGGCCGACGCAGCGAGGTTGACTTCGGTTTTCAGTCGTGTTTTAACGATACTGATCAATGAGTGAATTGTGATGGTAACGATAATAGCAACAATAACAGGTACAACGATAGTGACAATATTGACAGTTAACACAATAATAATAATAAAAGTAATGTATTATTACCAATAAATGTGATCTAAACAAAACAAAGGAGGTGATGTTGTGAAAGAGAAAGACATTTTTTTTGCACGTTGAATAATCACATGGTTTACGAATGCAAATATGCCTGACTTCTTTCTGTCTGTGTTTGATGGATTCCACAAACAAAAAAAGAAATGAATCATAAACGGATGATACAGTCTGCTGTCAAGAATGAACAATCAACAAAAACAAGAATCATAGGTCTCTAGCAAAGATTCGTGACTAATGAATAGTCTATGACCATGATCATTTATTATTCAATAGTCAAAACCTTTTCAATCAATTGTTGAATATTTTATTCAAATATTTTTCATATGAATATTGTTTTTCTTCAAAAATAGTCACCCGACCAGAAAATCGCTTCTCCATTCGAATAAGAGGCCATTATCTTTTCGAACTTATTGTCAGGTAATCGAATGTTACGAAACATTGTGGTTCTGTCCCTTTCAACATTCACCGCACTACCTCCACACTGTTCTAGATCATCCAGACTCATGTATTGTGGCAGACCACGAAATCGAATGACTTTTGTTTCTTTGTGTCGTCGATGAATCTGGTCAGCTGCCAGCTTGAACAGTTTTCTCTCGATATCGACATTTGGCGCTCGCCACTCGGATACACAAACATCATTTTCATTGTTGGGATTGCTAATGATCACATAGCCTTGCTGTTCACCGCGTAACATACACACAATAGCCCCTTCTCGTTGCCAGCTCCACCCTACCCAATGTTCAAATGTGGTGATTGACGATCGATCGAATTGATATGCGCGAGGCTTATTTGAGTATATTTCGAGTAAAAATTGTCCATCTGACAAGAACACATCAGATACTGTACGCCATTCGCCATTGCTATTCTCAAGATTGAAGTTCTTCCATTCCACACTAACTCGATCTGCTGCGCTAACCTGTTTCCATCCAAGAACAGAATAATGTTTCGGCCGTCTTGTGTTTAGAACTGATACATCAAATTTACCGCTCTCTTCCATCTTGTCAATAGCCATTCGAAGAAGATCTCGAGAATAACCTCGTTTGCGATACTCTTCCAAGGTACCCACACATGTGATAGTAGCACATTGATACTCGTCATCATCTTCACGAGATCGAAGTATCAAACGTGCAATATTTACTGTGCTCACTAATTTTCCATCAAACCATGCACCTAGTGTATCACCTTCTTCGTATCGTGGAGACGCACGACTTCCAAAATAGCGGTCAGCCATGCCTGGAAAGATTCCAAATACGGAATACCACAAGTCAATTGCTTGCTATTGTTCATGTTTTCTCACAGAACGATAGATAATAGTTGACGTATCGTTGATGGTGGCGGAGGCTGTCATGCTGTAATCTTGTTTTAAAAAAGAAACTTCAATGACAAACAGTGATATTATCACACAACTACAGAACGAGTAGAGAAGAGAAAGAACGTGTAAGTGGTCGTAACAAAGACAAACTGATGCAGATAACAACCAGTTCTAATTGTATTTGATAGGTGTTACAAACCTGCTTTCTTTGTTTGCTGTACGTTTTTAGTGTCTAATGAGAGTCATGGCGTTGCTGTTCTACTCAGCATAAATAAAATGATGAGTAAGAGGGAGCGGCTAGAACATCGCTGCTTGCTCCTCTTTCGTTCTGCTACTCGTTACCTCATGTTATATATTCACATATGCATTATAGTAGAAGAGAATAAGTAAAACAATCTCAGTAACGTCGAGAAAAAGCAGCATAATTGATTCGGTGTTTCTCTTGCTTATGACATCAAAGAGAATATTGATTTCTTACTTCTTCTTCGGATCTAGCGCTCGAGTTGGAAATCATTCAAACTGGGAACGCAGGATTTTTTTATTAGCTTGAGGCCCCATACAGCTGAGCATCTAGGAAGTATGACTCATCGGAGTAGGGTGTGGGTGTGAGGTGGATGTGGGGCAGAGTTGGAATCGGACAGCTTTTTTCTGTCCAGCCCGCAACCAGCCGGATGACTTTTACAGCCAAACTGGCAAAAATCCGGCGAAAATAAGCAACCATAAAAATATCTATTCACATATAATGGTGATGAAGGAGAATCTAATATTCATGTGCAGAAATCTGAATCAGGAATAGTCAACTTATATTTACCAAAATTTAAATAAATCGAAAAATAAATTTAAAAAATTATATTGATTTTCAATTTAAATTGGATTTATGTGCATTTAAATTTTTCAAATTTATTAAATGTAGTTTAAACCAATATAACTTCAATTTAAACCATATAAAAGTCAATTTTTAAATTCATTCCGCTGGATTTAAATCCAATTTAATGGGTGTACATTGAATTTAGATTGATTTAAACTGGATTTGAGTAAATTTAAAAGGCTTAAATAAATTTAAAATAAACTTCAATTTACAAAATTTACATTTAAAATAAATTTAAATTTTCATCTCTAAAAAATTTTATTTATTTGAAATTTAACTTCGCAAAAATTTAAATTTAAAATAAGTTAACAGGCGATCGCCGTTCCTAATTTGAACTGGCCACTAAAACTTAGGAATGAAACTGTCACCGTCATATTTTAGGGTGGGTATGGGTATCAGAGCTCGAAACCGAATCGAATTGGCGAATGATTCGATTCGATTCGACTCAGCCGATTCGAATCGAGTCGAATAGTATCCTTTCATTTTCGAGTCGAATCGATTCGAATAAAGACTGTAAAAAAGCGAATCGAATCGAATCTATTTTTTTTCTCTTTCATTCTGTTGACAGTGGCCTCTTGATTTTTCTCATATATCGTTATCGACGAGTGTGTATGAATTGGAATAAAAGGTGATCGCTAATAAAGAACGTGTTATCTTATTCATTTCTTTTTTTTTCTCAGTCTAAACGGCGATCTATCGTTAGCGATTGAATTTTACATGAATGTCACTAATAACTATGTTAAACGTTGACGATAATTAGTCATCCACTTCTTCTTGTGCAACACTAACTTCTCAAGCAGATGCTAAAAGGTCAACGATGGGTGCGACGAGTGGTCGAAACCTGAATATATATATTTTTTTCTCGTTCTATTCTAATTTCGAGCCCCTCGGTGGCTATCGAATGTCGAGCCCTCGAAAGTATTCTCCCATCGCACATTTATTTTCGACTCCTCGGACGCATTTCGACCGCTTGAAAACCATCGAAAAATGGACCGCTTGAAGAGAGGAGGCTTATCGGAAAGATCATTTCGATTACTCGAGATGATTCCTATCAGTAGGAACCCATCGAACTATCGAGTAGTCGGAAACATTTTCCCATCATGCATTCATTTTCGACTCCTCTGGCTCGTTTCAACAACTCGAAATCTATCGGAATTTCGACTACTCCAAGACAGGAAGCCCATCGAAAAGCATAATTTCAATTGTTCGTTTTAACTTTGATTGCTAAAAGTGTCTCAGAAATTCAGTTGTTGAATGATTTTTTTACCCTTATGGTATGATCCATTTGGAGAGTTTGAGTTTTCTATAGGTGCTTTCATGTAGTTTGATCGTTTAAACAATATTATTTATCATTTACAATTACAACGACGATAGAAATATGTTTACAGTGCTCAGAGAAAAATAACCATAATGAATTCAGTTTCATAACATCCCAAATGTTCTGAGCTCTTGACTAACTCTGATTTTTGATTGCTCGTTGACGAAAAAAGTTCATGAAATCATTTAAAACTATCAGTTTATTTTTTATTCATCGGAAGTGCTGAGATAGTTGAATATTATAAACATAATAGGAATAGATATGTCGAGTATGTCTAATTTTAGTTTCAATATTTTTTTATTGTTTGTTTTACATAATCTAATTAACTATAATTAATTTATGCTAAAGCATAATTTTTTATTTAATACAATGAAACTGATAACAGATAAAATTGCTTTTACTTGACATCAACAATAGCAATATGTATATATCGCCAGTTGCTGTTGAAAAAAAACTCATTAAACTTATTTTTAAAGGAAATAGAAAATATAGAAGTTAAACATATTTCATGATGATACTTAGATTTATCTCAAATTAAAACGTTATGTTTAGTTCATCTGATTTATGCAAGCAATCCAATTGTAAGTACCTATGTTCCAATCTCCTCTTCTGCAAAAATATCCGATAGGTATCAAGGGCTCGAAAAAATGAGAGAGAGAAAACAAATTTTTTTGAAATTTTCCAGAAATGTCGAGGGCTCGAAATATCGACCCCTCGGGATGCTCCACGAATCGGACCTATCGAAATTCATCGAGAAAGGTCCTTCGATGGGCATCGAAGTGCCATCTTGACACGTCGGAGTGCCATTTTCCGATAGGTCGAGGGGACGACGATGGGTGAACAATTCTTAATTTTATCGACCCGTCGGATGGTTCAGATCGACACCTCGAAATACCTGCCGAATGATTGCTTGGGTCGTGCATAATTTTCGTCGACATCAACTTATTCAATATCTTCTATTCGACATGCATTAATTGAAGACAATGCTTATTTTCAAGTGATTTTCAATAAAAGCAAGAGAAGAATGAAAAACAATTTTCAGCACGAGGAGACAATATTGTTGAAAAATCAATAGTAATATAAAATATATAATATGTTTTTTAACGGAATCTAAACCGAATCGAATCTAAGTTCAGTCGAATCGAACCGAACCGAGCCGTATCGAACTTTTATCATTCTTTTCGCGCTCTGGTGGATGTGAGTGTGGATGGATGTGGGTGGGTGTGGGGTGTGGGTGCGGGTGTTGATTTGGTCCACATCCACACTCACACCCACCCACACCCATACCCACACTCACACTCCACACCCAAACCCACACCCACCCACACCCTGAAGAAGGAGAAAGACGCTTTCTTTGAATGACCTGGCGATTTAATGCAGCTCTGCGATTCTCACAGTAAAATTTATCATAATCCATTCAAGTTTTTAGGTATTGAAAGATGTAAACACGAGTTGAAAGTCTCTCAGGAACAATGTATTTTTTTTGAATTCTCAGAGTTTTAATGATTTTACACAACAATTCCACATAAATTGAATAAGGTTTATATCATGCATGTTGAGCAATTCCTAAACCTCTAAAATAACGATTGGAACATGAGAGTCAAAAAGAAGATGACCGAATGCTATTTCGGTGTTTGAGAATACTGGATGGATTTCCGGAGCTTTTTTCGGAAACGTTAGTGTTTTCTGAAGGTTCGAAGGCACTTCAGGGTTTCCGACAGATGTTCGGAAACCATTCTCGAATTCTCAGAAACGCTTCAACCGCTTCCGATGCTGGGAAATCCAAAAAGGTTTTCGATAAGGTTTTTAAATCAAAAGCGGTTTCCGCGGAAACCTTTCGGTTTTCGAAAATAGCATCGGAGTTTCTGAGACTACGGTTGAGGGTTTCCGAACCTATCTTTCGAAAACCCATAAGTTTCCGGTTGCTCGGAAACCTTGAAGGTATTTTCAGAAACTTAACATGAGTTCGGAAACCTTTCCGAATACGTTCATGGGTTTCCGAAAGGGTTTCCGAAGGAGTTTCGGTTTCTGAAAAAACGGTTTTTTTAGAGTGTATATACTAGCAAGAACCCGTGCATACTGCACGACTGGTTTTTCCTTTAACGCATGACCTCAGATATTTATCTGTTCATCCGGTAAAATACATACAGACACTCGATATTATGTATATAGATAGATAGCCCCACGACCGCATACTCTCATATCGCACATGTTTTTTTAGTCCATGTAGCCTGCGGCCTTATAGCCTTACATTCCTTGTAGCCTTATCTCCTTATTGCCTTACTTCCTTCAGGGCCTATGTGTACCCCCATATAATAGACCTTGAGGATCTATGAGTACTCCCATAGGATAGCCTTTCAGGACCTATTAGTACCCTATATAATAGCCCCTGGAGATCTTCCTCTTATGGCCTTGTTTGGCCTTTGATCTTTAGCCTTTGACCTGGCACAGACAGACAGACACGCACACATACACTGAACATTATATATATAGATTTGTATTTTAATTATTACGGGTATCATGGAAGAAAGTTGAAATACTTTCGTCGAAAGAATTTGTCAAAATTGTAAATTGATCAAAAGGAAATGGTAGTGAGTAAAGAACTGCTGGATATGGATATTCACGAGACATATCACAACGAATAAACCAATTCTTTTCACGTTTATAAAAAGGCGTTGAAAACGATGCTACTATTTGTTTAACTTGATTGGTTGAATATGGGAAAACTTCGAATTGAAAATAAAACTTGAAGTTTTGTAATAATGGAAGTGATGAACAAATCAAATTTTCCCATACTTGACCATTGGGAAGTAATCTTCCTCGTTCTTTTTGACAAATCTCGAGCGTTATTAATTTAGATAAATTAGCAAGGGATTCTTGCATCAATATAACATCTTCATCCTTCAAAAAACTGATTTTGAGTCGTTTTAATGTTAGTGGCCATATTGGAACTGTTTTGCAAGAATGGCAAGTAATTATAGTATATTCAAGAGTTTCAAGTTGAGAAAAGTTCTGCAAAACAAAAATGAATATTCACTAATCGATGGAACTTTTTTATAATATTACCTTGATCCATTTCGTATTTCTACATGAACTAAAAGCAAGTCGTTTAAGTTTTGGAAGACTAATATTTAGACATTTTTTTCCACATATAGACTCAATTGTTAATGAGTTAAGATTTGTAAGAGATCGAAGTTGATATAATAATCTATATATATGTTCAGTTTTCATTTCTAATAAAGACAACGATTGGAGTTGAGGAAAATGTTCAACGAAAGAATAATTTTTATTAAAATATTCAATCTGTCCAGATGTATCATCATCATCGTAAAGTTGTAATGATTTCCACTGTTGTGTATCATGTCGTCGAAAAACGAGTTCAAATGGCACTTTGCTTGCTGATTTACAATCAAAGAATTGACAATACTCAAGAAGTAAACATTGAAAACGATAGTTAAGTCGTGAGAAAGCAAAAGCAGCATCAACTCCATTTAAATAAGAAAAGATTTCAATGAAAATTTCATTAGATAGACGTTCAATTAATGTTGGAGGAATTGGCTTCGATTGCTTTTCCCCCATATTCGTCGTGTACTGCAAACAGTAAATGAATATTTCGACTATTATTGTTGTTTTCAAACAAGAAGAGATATGACTGAAATAATACACTTTTTTCTTTTCTTTCTTCTCTTTGTTACTCAAAGCAAAACATAGTTGATTTATCTATTTGATTAAATTGTGCTAAAAACGATAAGAATGTTGTTATTTTACACGTTTTACTCAGTGTAAACCAAGATGGATATGACGAAAAAAATCATTTGACGTTGACGAACAAAAAAAGAGGTTTTTTATCTGTTGTTTTCATTTGCATATAATAATTACTTTCTAGCTTTTTATTTTCTTCTTTCTTAAATAGTAATGTAGAATCTCGGCGAAAAATTAATTAAAACGTTTCCATTTTGTGAAATGTTGTAAAAAGGTCATTATTTGATTATATTTTTCGAGTTGATTGAGGAAACAAATGGTGTCACACTCAACTGCTGCATACATCTAGCCAGATCAATAATAGTGAATAACGAAGGAAAAGTATTTCAATAGAATAGACTAAACTAAAATAAGTTCAATCGCATTGTTCGAATCTAATCTTTATCATTTTTACCAAAGGGGAACAAACTGATTTCTAATAACAGAAATGAACAGTAATTATTGGAAATTGTCTTGACTATGTGTCATTTTATCGGAATTATTAAGCATAGTAGTGAAAAAACTTAAGAACAACCCATTCTCATTAAATTGCCATAATATGTGTCGAGAAAAAGATTAGTCAACCAAAAAGAAACTTTGAGAGCTTTAGTACTTTCCAGTAAATTCTAAAGCTTGTCCTCGTAGGGACTCTAGCTTTCTACATCATCCTGGTGGTGATATACAAAGCAATGTAACCGTCTTTATGCATGAATGATATGTGATTGGGTGATAATCAGTTGTCGTTCAGTTTTCTTTGTAAAAGACTTTTTTGTCTTATATATCTCGCTTTACATGTTCTCTCTCGGATACAATTGGCCAAAAAACAGATATTTTCGTTTCTGTTCATTTTCATCTTTGGCTAGCCTAGTGAATACATATTGTGGGGTGTGGATGTGGGTGTGTGGGTGTGAGTGTGAGTGTGGGTGTGGGTGTGAGTGTGGATGTGGGTGTGGGCGTGGGCGTAATGCAGATCAACACCCACACCCACACCCACACCCACACCCACACTCAAACCCACACCCACATCCACACTCACACATTCACACTCACACACCCACACCCTGAACAACAGCTGATCGACAAGTAGTAAAAATGGTTCTTCTTCAAATCATATTGATTATTATTTCTAATCCTCCGGTCGGTGTTTTCAATGCATATAGAACGATTACAGCTGATTTTATTAAAAGTCAAGAACAACAAATAGAAGAATATTGTACTTTATTAATCATCAATCTTATATCAACGTTATATTATACAGTATGTTTGAAGTTTATTAAAGAAGATGACAGAGAATATTTTTGATTATTTTTAGGCAAGTTTTTACACATTTTTGATTTCATCAAATCGTTTTCGTCAAACTGTGAAAGAACGATTATATTTCGATGTCGAAACCCAAATCAAGTTCAACCATCTTTAACTTAATGATATGAATATCAATATTGAAGAAACACATAAACATTTATTTCGATATCTATTTCAAAATATGATTTGTCAATAAATATTAATGTAATAATATCCATGTAAAAGAAAAAATGCTCATAACAAATAACCATACTCTGATCTTTCTTCAATTAATCATATTCATAAGTTTTGAAGAATGTTATTTTGTCAAATACATCTGAATTAAAAATAAAACAATAAATAAGTTTAGGTATTCTTGTAAATATGAATGTCATCTTTAAAAATATCTTCACTCTGCACTTCATCCTCATATGATTAGAAACTTCTCATTATTTCCGCATTCAAGTGAAAGGGTTGAAATAACATATTATCTTATCTATTAATAACAATTATGTTAGAACTTTCAATTATCATGGAAAATGAAAGTATATAGCAAAAGTAATCGTTTATTTTTATAATATGTCAACATGTTTGTGTCTAATCGTAGAATGAAATTTAGTATAAACTTTTTTGTTCATAAAAAATCCAACTTTGAATCTCAAAAATAATATTGGAGATCAGTTAAGCATCAGAATATGTAATTGCAAAAGATAGCGTATAATAAATTTACGAAAAGTATTACGATCTTGAGGGTGTGGTTGTGGGTTAAGAGTATAGTCTCAACCACACCCACACCCACACCCTCAAGATTAACATTATTTCTAATTTCATTAACCTGATTAATATTAACATCAGGAATAACTTTTGAAATCGATGTAAATATACTGCTTGAACTATTGTCCAAATCACGAGATTTACTAGATCTTTTACTAATTTTACCACCTTTACGATTTGAATTCGAATGAAAGATTCTGCCTTTCTTATATGGAGTTTACTTGTCTTTTTTACTCTTTTTAATCGAAAGAAACAATAATAGTATATTATCCTCTTGAAGATAAGTTTGGATGTAAGTAAAGAATGAAGGAAAATATATACATATACAATCATCCTTACTCATATCCACACCCTATTTAACTAAATAAGATAATAAAACTATTCAGTGCATTGAAATGTATCAATTCAAACAGAAAAAACATAAAGTGATGGCTATATAAATCAGTAGCAGAAGAAATATCTTAAATCATATAGATAACAAACACTTGAACGTTTACAACCCCCATTTATAAAATATTTGCAACGAAAATACACTTTATAACATTAGAATAATATGCAAACCAAATGTCAGCTGTATGCATGTACATTGAGAAAAGTTACTGTGAAATTTTCAATTGCTGAAATAAATTATCCATAATCTATTACAATATAGGGACAAAGATTTCTTCTTACCACATTTGTTTGGTAGATGTCACTGCTTTGTATTAAGAATTAGAAACTCCTTGTGAAGTAGAAAATATAAAAAAGATAAATGGGATAATGGTCCGTTATTGGTTAATCGTATTAAGCAATTGATTGTCTTATTATCGTTGTCGACTCAACTTAGATGACTCAGATGCTGCTTCTTATTTTTTATTGAGTTGAGTTTTTCCAAAAGCATTTTCAATGCTCGAATATTAGTTTTTCTAAATCCGTCTATATTTTTATTGCAATTTAATTTTAGAAAATTTTTGTCATGAAAATTTCTTGTAATTTTGATTATTTGCTTCAAGAAAATGTATTCATATTGTCTTCATCAAATCTAGAGTGATTTAAGAATTTCGCTTGTTAAATGATGCTTTATAAAAAAAAGAGCTAATGAACAATTAATATAATCAAAAAGGAAAAAATAACAACAATCGTCATCTTCATCAAATGCCCCACTAATACAAGTTCATGTTTGACCGTTTACTACACAAGCATTATCAAAGCAAGCTGTATACATCAGGATAATAAATATTGTTTAACATCACAATACAGAAAAGATTATTCGACAAAAAGAAGTCGCTGTTTAAGTCATTTTAATTTATATGTGATCATCTGTTTTTGTATTTTTTTTTCCAAATAAATCATTGAGATACTTATGTACACTGTTATTGGTATTGTTTTCTGTTGTATATATTGAACTATTTATGATATATTCTTGATTATGACAAAAACAAGATAACCATTGGTTTTATCCACAATATATACTTACAATTATATTGAGAAGTTTATAGATGTATGAGTATTTCAAAGTATTGAAAGTACTTGAATTACGAAAGTTTAATATTTTGCCCTTGTTAAATTCAAAACCATCTTAAGCAAACGACTCATTCGAAAATAAGAAAATTTTCTTGAAAGAAGTTATGCTATATTGGTGCATTTTTTTAAATATTCTATCTATTGTGCTGTAGAGAACCAAACTAGTCGTTGATTTTGCTAATATACACGAATCACGAAATTTTGTTTTAATCACCGTATAAAATCTAGGTATCCGTCTTTACAGTAGAGATCTATCAAACCATCATCATTATTTGTCAATCGGAAATTTTCATGTACGATCTTCCTTTGTAATAGTATATGAGTCGTTCATCTCCATATATGGTCTTTCTTCTTCGTAGTGCATGAGTCATTCATCTCTTTCGTGTTCTTTCTCCTGTTGATAACGTCAATGGATTTATTTTTATGAGTTATGATTTTTCTTTCCATTCTCCTCGGAAATTTCCTATATACCCTATATTAGTCTTTATATAGCTATCGTTCTTCGATAATAGTATTCTTTTTATTCTACTACTGAAAACTCAATTATATTGTTATTTTGCTTTAGATATCTCGTTTATCTTCGTTATAATATCATCACACATTAACTTATTCCACTAACAAGTTACAAATCAGAGACTAGTTGCAATACAGAGATACACTTAGATTAAAGTAAGTCCTTGTTTAATATATTTCTATATGTGGTCCGATCTTTTGGAAAAGTATCAGCGCTTCATTGAACTAGACTCAAGGAGGGAACAGCGTATTTTGAACTATATGCAGGGATGTGGCGAAGAAAAAAAAGTGGGGGGGTGCATTGAAAATTTTTGGAAACTGACAAAGATTTCTGGATAGATTTTTCAAAAGTGGGGAGGGTGCAAGCCTATCTTTTTGAATTTGATGACCTTTTTTTGAAGAAAAATTGACTATTTTTGCTGCGAAAAATTGAAAATTTTCAAAAAGTGGGGGGGTGCGCACCCCCCTGCACCCCATGGTCGCCACATCCCTGACTATATGAGACAACCTAGGATTCTCTGTGCTATTTTATGCGACTGCAGTGTATCAGGAGTAACCACGATCTACTATTTTCTGTCTCAAACTAATGTAAGCTGCCGTGTGACAGATTGAACAGTTGTTTTTTCAATATTCTTTTGATCATTCGTTCACTGGAAATTATTTTATCCGTTTTGTTCTTCAAATACATTGATTTCTATTTGTGAACAGCAATATATTTATGATCTAATTACAACCAACGCTCAGTAACAAGATGTATCTTTGAACTGATCTAAGATCTGCCATGTTACATATGAGTAGAACTTTCGAACCTCAATCTTGACTTAGAGATGATCGACAGTAACTTCATGATCGATATTTTCAGGAATTTTTGTAAAAAAACTTACTGCTGATTGAGTCCACGGATACGCTGCCGGTATTCTGCAATTTACCTTACTCAATCACCCTTTTACGAAACTCTGAGTAAAATTCGAAAAAAGTTTTTGCATGCATCAAAAAGAGATCGGTGTGAAGCTAGCACGACCAAGTTAGTACGAAAAAACCAAGATTTAGCTAAAAATTTTTCTAAAAATGAATTCCCGTCCATAAAAACGAGTTCATTCGATTCAGAATTTAATTTTGCATCGAATGGTGATACTTTTAACCGCGGAAAAACGATTGGGAAAATTTCATCTGGATTTTTCCTTCTATACAGAAGAAAAATAAAGATCTAGGTAAAATTTTCCCAATCATTTTCCCGTGGATAAAAGTATCACCATTCGATGGAAAATTAAATTTTGAATCGAATGGACTCATTTTTATGGACGGGAATTTATTTTTCGAAAAAGTTTTAGTTAAATCTTAGTTTTTCGTGCTAGCTTCACACCGATCAAAGAGAACTCTTTGAGCAAAATTTTGATTTCGTAGACTTTTTTATTGAAACATTTGAACATGACCCCAATTCAAAAGGTTAGTTTTAAGAAATCTTGCTCGAATATTAATTAATCGAAGCACCATAGACTGACTCCTTTATCGGCAAATAGTTTTTCATTAACGTTTAATAATGGCATAGAGAAGCGCATGTGAATAAGAAATATGAAAGAACTTTGGCCCATGCAGTCTTTTTCAATCAGACTGCACCACAAAAATTAATCATAGTCAGTCTCATGATGAAATAAACTTTCGCGTTAGGAATACAAATACAATGTATTATTTGTCGTCTATCTCGACGTAAGCTTGTTATAGGGCTCAAAATTAACAAGTTTTTTACTGCTATTTATCTTAGTACACCAACTTTATATAGATGATGAAGATAAATAAATAAGTTAATAGTATAACATCACAAGATCTTCATAAAATCTTGAAAAAAAATTCTTTCACGTATTAATTTATTTACTTCATATACTTAGAATTAGTATACTGGGAAAAAAAGGTGGCAAGAGAAAAGATTTTATGAAGTAGTTGATTGTGATCATAACTCTTACATTAAAGTTTATCTCATGGACATAGAAGGATAATTAAGATTCACAATAACTATTTATTATTCGCGTTGTATGGTGATCTGAAATAATGACAGGAATGTATGAAAACACTTAATTGAGTTTATAGCTTTCTCAAATGTTTGTAAATTCGAGTACTCAGACTTTTGTCAACGTCTCGCTTGTGATATTAGGTTCGTATTTCTAGAATATGTGATGCAAGACGTTTGGAAACTCTACGAAATCGGATTAATCTAGGAGAGAACATTCGATTTGATTTTTGAAGCTTATACTAATATTTCAGGAACGTGATAGAATTCAATAGACTCATTGCTTTTTTGATTATATTATCTGGTTCCAATGAGCTTCAGTGACATAATTGTGTTCGCCAGTTGATTGATTCACTGCCAAAACGAATAAATCAGCATTAAAACGTGCCTCTCATCATATAAATTACATAGCTTACCGCATGATAACTGGCTCCTTTATTCACCTGATGGTGTTCTACCATGCATTGCAGATCCTCACTAGTCGATATTTATTATCATAGTGGATATTTTCATGTGAGAAATACCTTCAGCGATCAAGATTCAACTATTTCATGAACTGATGCAGAACTCACGTTTTTCTTTCATCAATGACAGCATTCACTTTTCGAAAAGCATGGTTCATCATCTATTCATCCTTCGCTATACTGACGAACTTTTATTACAATTACTTTCAGTACATAGCAAGAACTTTATCTTTAAACTGTTGTAGAGTTACCATATATCTGAATATGTAGTAAGATCACAATCGTAGGAAACAGAATGTTCATCCTAGAAAGTGTAATCCTCAGTTGAGTAAGCTTTCATCTCCTTATAACTGTAGATGAAAACAACTACATCTATACATATTAATATAAAAAAACAAAGAAAGATATTCAATGATTTCTGGCGAATACCTTTCTCTTAAGTTTGATTGAACATGTTTTACAGAGTATCTCTATTGCCTTCAACAAAAGAAATGATAAGGACAGTGCATTTTGCCAGACGATAATCTAAAGCTCAAGCTTTTATGAAATAGATGTTCTCGTCTGGATCAAAAACTTTTTATGAGCACATCTCCAGTTGCTAGCGAATCCTATCGAAGGAGACTAGTGTTCGAAATAGTATGTATGTTCCTAATCATTTGCCTTGATGTACAAAAACTCAATGTGCTGTAAATATAGCTCTTTTTGAACTGTATTAATCACTATCACATATTCTTATACTATTCAAATTATTTCTTGATACTTCAAGTGTACATTAAACAATATTCTGACCAATTTCATCAACTTAGAA
>CAJNOP010000139.1:218210-243997 GCA_905250075.1 Rotaria sp. Silwood1 | reverse complement strand
ACGCGCAATAGAAATCAACATTTTAAATGGTAGATTTCACAGTATAACTTTGATATTCAGACAGTCTAGGATGATTGATTTGTATGATTCACTTTTTGAAGTACACATAACTCTCGGATTTAAATCCGAAGTTTCCGCATTTATTTCATGAATGTTTTCAAGGAGAAATTAGCGGTCTACGATAATGAACTGCATCTGTCGATATTGGGAGCATTTTCCCTAATTTCAACAGCAAGCCATTTTTTATCTCTAATTCCGACACATCATTACAAAGCTGATATTAAAACCTCTTTGCATAGTTCCTATGGAACTAAAATGTGAAACACGAAATAGCTGTTGTAATGCAAATTACTAATGTCTATCACGATTTGTAGGAAGGAAAATGTGTGCAATTTCTCACCCATACATATCTCAACATTTCTTTTAGTTTCTGTTTCACAAACCGTTTTCTATAGTCTCTGTTCTTATGAACTATTGCATCCATTTCTTTTCTTGTTTAGGGTGTCTTTGTGTTAAATACACTGAACGAACTGTTTTAAGATAAGCAGCTGAAAATGTTTTGCTAGATGAGAAGAATTCATGCGGGGTGTAGGTGGAACTGAAGATTAAAACATTCACAACCGTCCCACACCCACACCCTACAGCCACAGCCACATCCACCTACCCACACTCACACACCCACACCCCACACCCACACCCCACACCCACACCTAGGCATACACCCAAACCGTTTGGATCACTTCTGCCCAAATAAGGAAAAATGCCCTTATTTACTGAACCATGCTATACAACAGTTTTTCTTCAGTGAAAAACTTAAGTAGGAGGATGACACTATAGAATACCAAAAGAGAGATTTCGGCAACCTTCTTGAACTAAATACTAGAGTCAATCACAAAACCCAAACCCAAACCCAAACTCATTGGGTTTGGGTTTCGGGGGTTGTTCAGTTCTCTTTCAATATCTCATTTAATGAAGCAGCTCACTTGATCATTTTCCATTTAGTTGTCAAAGGCAGACTTCCTTCAAAATTAATGGCGATACAGTTTATTGATACAGTTCATAGTCAGTGAGATAAGTTTGAAATACCCAAATTCTTCTATTGAGTTTAGGTGCATGCCTACCCACACCCCCACACCCACCCACACCCCCACCCCATACCCACACCTCCACACCCACACCCACATCCACACCCACTCACATCCACACCCACTCACACCCACACACCCACACCCCCACACCCACCCATCCACACTCCCACCCACACACCCTACCCACACACCGATAGAACTGCAAAAAAGCCCAAATAGCAAAAGAGGTAAGTATTATTCCGTTTGTCTATTTCTTGATTTAGTAAGGGTCCACGATCGTAGGATGTTATCACTTCCTTACGGGTCGTAGTCTTGTCAACAGGAAAGTTCTGTATTTGGTCAATTGCGACGAATTGTATACCCTTTTCGGAACACATGTTTAAGCTGTTCGAGTCCAACTTCGATCACTTGATTCCTCAATAATGAGGAATGTATAAAATGACTGCTATCTACGAATATGCCACAGTGGACTCCGTCGTTACCAACCACCACATCAAGTGCTTGAGGATTCTGAAACAAAGAAAATTTTAATGGAGAGGTTAGAAAGTATGAGAAGAGTCGATTTACCTCTACTGCCCGTCCATAGTTCAGGTAATCCTTTGCTAATCCTCCCTTATTCTTATCTCCGTTTAAAACGTAGTTCACCACATGGTTGCATTTGTAATCATCACGTGACTCCCCGATGATGTTGGTTGCACGTTCTAATGCCATTATTGCTTTTCTGGAAGTACAGAAGACTGTTTTTCAACGGAATGACAAACAAAACGTAGAACAGAACTCTTCTTCTATTAATCGCAATAATTGAATAATCGCGTTTGAGAGAGAAAATCTTCGGAATCATCTCCTCTGGAAGTGAAATCAGCGAACTAAACTTCATATGGTACTGTGAAATTAAATTTTTATGAAATAGTCATAGTAGAAGAGGTTTTACTGCGGTTTCAGTTACGTATTTGTGTTTCGAAACAGTTGATAAATAATCCTTCATTTTTTTACCAAAAGAGAAAAAAGTCTCACAGTTTTTGACTACTTCGATGAAAAAACAATCAACTATGCATCTCAAACAAATATTTCGAGCATAGCTACTGACCTATCAAGTTTTGATGAATATTTAGCGACAAAGATTATAAGATGTTGTACAGATTGAATGAGTAGTAACACTGCAAAGCTGCTGGCTTTTAATTCACTCGCTACTATGAGTCAACACTAGAAAAAAGCCCATTGTAAAAGATAAGCATCTTTTTGTGTAACACATGATGGAAGTATTTTTTCTTCCAGTTTGTTTTGTACGCATAGTGACAGCTTGCGGGTGTGGGTGTGGGTGTGGGTGTCGGTGTGGCTGGGGTGTGGATGTGGGTGTGGGTGGGGTGTGCGTGGGTGTGGGATGTGGGTGTGAATGTGGGTGTGGATGTAGGTGTAGAGTGGTGGGCGTGGGTGTGAGTGGGTGTGGATGTGGGTGTGGAGTGTGGGTGGTGTGGGTGTGGGTGTGGGTGTGGGTGTGGATGGATGTGGGTGGGTGTGGGGTGTAGGTGTTGATTTGGTCCACATCCACACTCACACCCACACCCACCCACACCCATATCCACACCCACACCCCACATCCACCCACACCCACACTCACACTCACACACCCATACCCACACCCACCAACACCCACATCCACACATAAACCCACACCCACACTCTTATTTCATCTGCAAAGTGAGCTAGAGTCGTAAATAGAATATGCAACATGGCCAGGAATACATTTTAAAGTTTTTCTGACTTTATTGAATGACAGCAACGATAAGAAAGAAACAAAAAAAATGATAGACTTTTTGCTTCCGTTATTTGATAAAATCATGAAACAACAAGATAATCAATAAGTAGAAGTTTGACTTAATTGCGTCGCTTTGGTTTTATAAAGAGCCAAACAGAAAAAAGTAAAACAATAACCAGTCCCAATCTTTGAAGAAAGATAAGAATTGTTCCTCCAAAAATTGTCAAGAACCAAATGGCAAATATATAAATACAAATGTAAAATATTGCTGTTCTCTTTCTCTCGGAAGCCTCAGTCAACTGTCGATTTAAGCGTCGCTCATGATGTAATCGAAGGATAGTTGATCTTGAAAACGTCGTTTCTTGGAAGGTTCGTGGGCGTAGATCTGAAAATTGTTGTTCATCATTTTGTAAATATATATCTCGCTGTTCATGATTAGTATGAACAACTTCAGCAGGAGATACCACTTGTGTTTGATGAGATGTTACTTGACGATCAGGTTTTGATTGCATCGATCTAGTCTTGAAACACCAGCGATTATGAAATAAATGTGACACAGTCTTCATTCGACTTTTAGAGCATCGTTCTACATGTTTCGTGAAATCGATTCGTCTAATACCAGTCTTATTGCATCGAAGACATCGAATAAGAAGAGAATCAAGTTGATTGCAGAGAGTGGAATTTTTCATTGTAGTTAACGTGTATTTTGTCACAAATTGACGACGACATATTGGGCATGATGCATTTGTTTTGATCCAAGTTTCGATACACAATTCACAAAATATGTGCTGACAAGCAAGACTAACTGGAGATTGCAATGGTTGAGTACAAACAATACATTTGAGCTCATCATCAATAGCATCTTCATCCATATATTCATATTTATTTATCGACAGCGCCATGTGCTTTTTGAGTAGCGAGTGTTTGTCAATATTTATGTAACGACAATGGTAATCTGTTGACTTTTAGCGACGAAAGCTGACGGCATACTGTCTTTCTATTTGGATTTTTACCTGTAAAAATAATGAGTAAAAGGAAGGATAAAACGGCGGTCCAGAGCGAACTCATTGGACAGACGGTTCGTTTTCTTCACAAGTGCTGCGAAAAATACAGCATATATCATGCTTTATCGTTCGCTTCTTTGTTAGAATAAAAACTGTGAATCACAATCGTTACCGAAGAAAACTGCTGGTTGTAGATAGTAAAACTCGACTCGGTGGGACGAGGTCAATGCGTGTGAGGGTGTGGGTGTGGGGATGCGGGTGAGTATGGATGCGGGTGTTGGTCTTGTTTTACTCGCTACACCAAGACCCACATACACCCACACCCACACACCCATCGCAGCTGCACTGACAGGCTTTTATAGTGAGTTTCACAAAACAAAAGCGATGAAGCTGCACCCAAAATCGAAACAGTTTTGCGTTGGACATGATTAGAAAATGGAGCATTATATTTCATTTTTTATTATTGAATATAAATTGAAGTGTCAGTCGGATGCCGACTGACAAAAAACACTACGATTTTCAAGAGTCATTTATAGCTTCTGACAAATTTGATCATAGTTTTGGCGATAGAGCTGTAGCCTTTCATAATCGGATGAGAAACAATGTGATGCGATGTCTAGTGCTTCTTTTGCGTATTTGCTAGCTTGGTAATGATCGCTTTGTGCAGCATAAATCATGGATATATTGGAACATGTTTCCGCAATCGTTTGATGTTTAGATGGTAATGATCTGCGTTGAATCGTCAAACATTGATTATAGCTAGACAATGCTCTTTCGTAGTTTCCAAGATGAAACGATACAGATCCAATGTTATTGTATGTTGTGGCAAGGGTGTAGGTGTGGGTGTGGGTGTGGATATGGGTGTGTGGACCTGTGTGGAGATCAAAAGAATATCTACATCCACACCCACACCCTCAAAATGCAATCTTTAATAATTTTTAAGACGGTTCAATAGTCGATGGTGGAACATAACCTTTCGCTGAAAAAGCTGGAAACAAAGATGTCCATCGCGGCTGCCGTGCCGCGATCCTGGGAGAGAGAAGGCACCCGCGCAGCTACTAAAATCTAACTATATCACAACGCTACTATGACGGTTTTCAAAAAACCTTTCGAAATCCCTGACATTACTGTACTGAACTAGAACTGTTGGTATGAATTCATGAAATTCATCTAGTCCCTGTGTGTTACACTTGGGCATGCACCACACCTGAACGTTCGGGTTCGATCATTTTCAGTCAATTGATAAAACGGAGTAGTAGTAAGCGAAAAGAATGGATTTTAGAGTTGGCTATGGTAAGCCAACACATAATAAAATAAATGATCGAAAAACTAAAGGCCAAGAGACATCCAAAATACAATGAACGATATTCGAAAATACCTGAAACCGTACCTCGCATGAGCCTTGGAAGGTGCTCCCATGATCGATTATATAACTTAAGAAATGCTTGGAGAATTATGTAGATACTCAACGCTGTCGAAGATCGTTGGATATTTCCCGAACTCCAAACTTGGGTTCGGATTCGATCCATGCCTAGTTATACTTGTGGACATCGAAATCCTATGCAAATTCATGAAATTTTGCAATGTCTCGTAAAAAGAAGCTGCTGGCACGATGTATTTTTAAAACATCTTTCACGCCGCGATGATTTATAAAAAGGAATTCCGCCACGGCCATGGCGGCAGCAGCAGCAGCAGCGCCACAATAAACATCTCTGGCTGAAACCTAACTATTTTTGTTTACAAACATCATGTCACTTGGCAGTATTGCATTCATTCCTCTTGATTTATCTGAACTCTAGTGTTGTTCTTTGACATTTTAACTTTTTGATCATCACCGTCTAGTACTATTTGATAGCTTTCCCTAACACAACAAATGTTGTCCATTTATTTTCTTTCGTCTGACATTAAACTTTGACTTTTGCGATCATGGCCCTATACACGACACATCTATAATCGAGCCATCGTTGATGTAATTGAACCTTTCGTCAATTCAATGTATCTGGTACTGTATTCAGTTACAGTAGGGATGCGAGTAACTGGCACCATGTTCGAGTCATAGAGAAGTAGCAGCATCAGACATCCATTTTAGAAAGCAAGAATATTTCTCAGAAAACGTTCGAACATCTAATAACTTCTTGATAAAGCCTAATGGTACAAGTGAAAATCATCTTCGTTAATCATGGCAAACAACTCCCAAACGTTTCCTTCTTTCCTATTAGCATAACAAATGAGAGACGTATTCGATGATGAAGGACTTCGAATTAGGAGACACCGTGGTTCATCTATCTGTTTGTGAGAACAGTCCATTTGTTCTATATGGAGTCGAATACGTGTCTCAGTGCTGATTGAAAAGTTGGTATTCATACTGTAGAGTGCCGTTTTTCAGCCTGATGAAGATGAAAGTGAGTATCAAACCATGACTTCTGTCACTTCGCTGGTTAATGTGCAGAGGCATCCATTGACGGCGTTCTTCACGATGAAAGAACCACGAGAACAGTCGTAGTTGTGGTGTCTTCTGCAATATTTACCGCCAATTATGTTCGGCTTGTGGTCGACAGCATCAATGAAACAGTTTCTATAGTGTTGGACGCAATCAAAAGGATAAACTCGCATCTAATAGCACACAGCTGATACGCATTTGCTGTCTTTTCTTGATACAGTTCTTTCTGCTGTATTTTCATTTCTGAAAGTGCTTTAGTTCATTCATGATATTCAGTTTGCGGAGAACATGATTTCAAGTCATTCTTCAGCTAATCAAAATATTTCAGTATTTTATTTTCAGGGTAGGGTGTGGGTGTAGATTTGGTCTAGATTGACATCCACACTGACACCACACACCACACCCACATCCACTCCCACTCTTAGTGCTCAAGTAAAATATCATCTATTAATGTAAGAAAGAAGTTATGAAAATTAGATAAAAGATTTGTCATTTGATGATTTTTACTGTATTATCCTTGGTATTAGAGGATTATCAAATTACTCGATTCTTCGTTTTAAGTGCCAATTCGAATGAATATACCGACGACCATCATTGATTCATCGCAAAAAGCGATCTACCAATCAAAATTTTTAGATTCAAGTGATTCTCTCTTTGTCATGCATACACTGATTCAACAAATACTTTATCCATGATTTAGCTGTATTAAATAAAATTGATATTAGATCTTAGCATGTATAGAGTCAAATAACAGTCAGTTATTATTGAAAGGAACTTTAAACACAAGAACTTTTGTCAATAGCGAACTTCAGGACTCTATGATAGCCTGTATCAGCCACATATAAGTTTCCATGTCGATCAAAGGTCAAATGCTCGGGAGTAGAGAGTTTGGTCATCTCATCGCTCGCATTCTTTCCACCAACGATGACAGTACCAGATTTAGCACCTTTCGGCCAACGCACGATTCGATTATTCCAATTGTCAGCAACATAGACGGTGCCCATGTCGTCAACGACTACTGCAGCGGGTCGTGAAAACTGATTGGCATCATCTCCGATCCCATTTCCACCAGCCACGACAATACCTTCTTTAGCACCGACGAACCATTTCATTATACGATCATTTTGAAGATCGGCAACAAAAATGGAATGATCTCGATCAACGAATAATTGGGATGGGTATCCGAGTTGATCTAGATTTTCTCCTTCTCCGTTTCCACCAGCAACTACTTGATTAGCGGGCCATTTCAATACATAATGCTCACGAAAGTGAGAGACATATAATGACTCTTCTTTGTCCATCGCCACTCCCCAACATGAAAAATTTTGTATAATTGTTTGTCCTTGATTATCATTAGCAACCCATAGCTGCACGCGATCGTTTTCCTTATCACAAATGAACATGGTCCCGTTCTTATCAACGACAATACTTGACAAATAATTGAATTGATTAGCATTCTTTCCGTTTTCATTTCCGCCGGCCACTACTTGACCACTCGAAGCTCCAGGCATCCATTTAACTACTCGATGATTGACACTATCTGCAATATAAAGTACATCATTGTTATCGAGAAATATTCCAGTCGGAAATTTGAGTTGATCCAATGCGGATCCATATCCATTTACTCCGGCCACAATGACACCTGTTTGGTTCCATGTTGCACTCAAACAAATACCATTGTCAAGTATTGAGGACGGAACTAGGCAAAGAAAAAGAAAAATTATTAATTCTTCATTTTATTTATTGCTTACTTGTTGTCATCGGTGCTTTAGCCGGACACATAGCTACAGTGGCCATGTCCATTGGATAGCACAATGGTCTGTTACTATCACATTGTGGGTGCATCACACAAACATGACCCGGTTCAAAACACGTTCGATTATCGTTGAGACACGAGTTCAATTCGGAGCAAGTAATATGAAGGTAGGCGCAAATGCCTCCATTGTCAACAGTCGTTAGAGGAAGACAGCCGCATGCAATACTCGACGAACATTCTTCATATTGACGGGCATTTTGACACGTTTGAGTTTCGACTCGACGAGCTTATTAAGGGTACAGCGGTCTGATTGAAGTAATTAGAATAAAAATAACATACCTATTAGACTGAAAGCAATCACTAGCATATATAATTACTTGATGATGAGACTTACCAGAGAATCGACACCGCCAACACATACATTGTCTTCATCATTCTACTCTTCGCGATGTGCCACATACACATACTCACCCAAGATGGGATTGGAACCAGCTGGAGAGCAGAATAGTCATCGTCATCGCC
Source organism: Rotaria sp. Silwood1 (assembly GCA_905250075.1). Classification (NCBI taxonomy): domain Eukaryota; kingdom Metazoa; phylum Rotifera; class Eurotatoria; order Philodinida; family Philodinidae; genus Rotaria; species Rotaria sp. Silwood1. The sequence goes on along the minus strand of CAJNOP010000139.1, from coordinate 235,431 downwards.
TATTGTGCATGTTTTACTTTCTATTTCTTTAATAACAAACTTGCTTGCAAAAAAATGCCGCTTCACTTTTTTCAAACTGATCAACGATATGACAGACAATCCTGTTTTTTCACACTATAAATAAACGACGTTTTTGTCTCCTACTGGAGTTATTCAAGGATAAGTTTGATTATCTTATTGACAGTTCATTTCTAAGGGTGGGGTGTGGGTGTTTTCTTCTCTTCACAGACGCCCAGACGCAGACCAAGACCCACACCCACATCCGCCTACACCCTTCAAAATATTTCAAAACCATAGAAGAGCTCACCTTAGCAAACATGCATCGATAGCGCAAGGATTTATGCGACGATGTGGGTGGCTCTTTCAAGATTCTCAAAACGAAATAAAATACGTTTCACGGTCATTTTTCGATAAGCGAAATATGAATCTCTATAATAAATGTGCTTCCATTGATAATCATTCAAAACGAAATGGAATCTATCACTTCTGATCGATAAAGAACGGCTCTGTTTCAGCGAGCAGAGTGGGCATCAGTGTGCGTGTGTCTCTTGACTCATACCCACACCCTCAAGATGGTATGTTTCTGATAGATGTACTCAGTCTATTCGGTTCGAATGCTTCATTTCATATTATTCGATATTCGAAGAAAAGATTTCTATGATGAACTTTCTCATTTGATCGACACTTTACTTAAATTTAATCTGTTCTGATAAGCAAGAGCCGTGCCATTGTTTCTTACCTGAGGGTGCGGGTGTCGGTATGCGTGTGAGTGTGGTAGAAAATAAGACAAACCCACACCCACATCCACACTCCAAACCCTATCACAGTCGCAATTCTAAAGAATCTCTCATTCTGTCGTTAATTATGTTAAATATTGAAAAAACATCAGTCCTATTCTTGGCTTCAGATAGTACCGATTCGAAAAAATAGCGAGACTCTAATATTTAATAGTGATCTTTCGTTCATGTAATTTTTTTTTCTGGTATTGAACAAGTCGTGATATCAGACGGGTAATAATCAAGAATTGTGACTCATATCACTCTGTGATAACCTAATGTTACTCTGTTACAACTGAAAGCGCAAGAAACTAAGTTCAAAACTCTAATGAACACATTTTGTTGACATGGAACGTCGACAACCATTATAATATATTTTTCGTTTCATATCTAATCAATAGATTATTTTCCAGAAAACAAATTGACTGTTTATATACTGTTATATGTAAACGAATGTTATAATTATGCTACAAAAAAGATAAATGTACTTTTATTTTCTTGAGATTTCATTTTTTAAAAAGCTATCCCGTTGGTACATAAGTTCTGCACGTTTGGATCCGTAGAATTATATTACCAATTTAAAACTATATTTTAAAGAAAATAATTATATATTCTGATAGCGCTCGGAATTCTCTATCATCCTGTGTATTTAAATTTTGACTTGCACTTATTTGCTGAAAAATATTTCGAGTACAGTGAAGACACCCTCACCGCATTGACAATATTCGAAATACCTCTCAGCAGAGACGTTCAAGCCAAAACCTGAATACACAGAATGATAGAGCATTTCAAGGACTCTCAGAATATATCATTACTTTTCTCAAAAAAAACGGACACTGTATAGAGAAAAATTTTAAAAACGCATGAGAAAGGAACAAAACAATGGAGTTCGTGGGTATCTGAGGGTGAGGATGTTTTCATTGTGCTCGAAATATTTTTCAGCAAATAAGTGCAAGTCAAAATTTAAATACATAGGATGATAGAGAATTCCGAGCGCTATCAGAAGATATAATTACTTTCTTTAAAATGTAGTTTTATATTGGTGATATAATTCTACTAATCCAAACGTGCAGAACTTATGTACCAACGGAATATATAGTTATGCTTGAATTTTTCTGGCATTCAGGATCTGGATAGAAATTTATCAATTGACAGGGTGAGCCATAAATAACACGGCGATAAAAAAATTCAAAAATCTTCGCTCTGGTTCAATCGAATGAGCTGATTGTTTGTTTAATGGTAGAACTTTATTCTAATTTATTTTTCATATGAACAATATACATCAATACTTCTATTAAGTATAATTGTTGACTTCACTAAAAAAAAATTTCATCTGTTGTCCAATAAGAAAAATACATGTGAAGCGTTTCATAGATATTTTTTAATAGGTAGCTAAGAGAATGATAAGAAGAATTCAAAACAAACTTTATGAATGATACAACATTAATGCAAATAAAGCAAACTTTTGGAAATAGTTAGTTTAAAAGTCAAGAGTTACAATATTTCGCATTTTCAGGCATGGAGCATTAGGTTTTGCAATAAAGTGGGTGACTGAATGCTCAACCGGCTTTAATGGTGCATTTTAGTGTATAAACTATTTGCAAAAATTTGCTATATTTGCATGAATATTGTATCATTCTGAAAGTTTGTTTTGGATTCTTCTTATCATTCTCTTAGCTGTCTATTGAAAAATACTTATGAAACGCTTCATATGTATTGTTTTTTATTGGACAACAGATAAATTTTTTTTAGTGAAGTCAACAATTATACTTAATAGAAGTATTGATTTACATGGTTCATATGAAAAAAAAAATTAGAATAAAGTTCTGCCACTAAACAAAAAATCAGCTCATTTGATTGAAGCAGAGCGAAGATTTTTGAATTTTTTTATCGCCGTGTTATTTATGACCCACCCTGTATTTTATATTCTATAGCGTGATGATATCTAATTCATGCTATATATATCTTTTGTATTTATTAAAAAATAGAATAGATGTGTATTCAACAGAAAAAAAAACATCGGAAATAAAAACAAAGACTACATGTAATACGGATGCATATGATATACAAAATAAATCAAGCTCACATAAAGCATCGCAATATATTAAATATAATCTATTCTGAGGTATGCATTCATTTATTTATTTTCTTTTAGTTGCTTTAAGTTGACATTTAAAATTGATTAGCCCACCATAATTCAACATCTTTTCGTTCATGATTAAAATTACTTGTTTTCCATGAATTCCATGAATAAGATTCATCACTACTTAAAGTCAAACTAACACTTTGTTGTAATTGCTGCGGCATTGATCGTCGTGCTCCTTTAGATTCAATAGATGTATCACGTACATTTGTACCTGCTTGTGTTTGATAATTGGAATTCTAAAAAAGAAAATCGTATTGAATAAAAAAGAAAATCAATAGATATCCTACATTGAAATCATTTGAAGATGTTGGTAATACAGTTGTTCTATCAAGTTTATCTTTGATAACATCCTTTTGTTGTTGTTGCTGATCATCGAGATTTTTTATTCGTCTTTCTTCGTCACTGCCAACATTATCTGTTATTCTTTTCAATAATTCATTTGTTGTTATTGCTTGTGCTTCACGAAAAAATGCTAATTCATTACTAGATTGTAAATTTTTAATAACATTTATTTGATCTTTTGCTTTAATACGTTTTAAACATTTATTTAGCCAACTACGTATGGTTAATTTTGCTACTTCTTCTTCAATTAAATATTCAAGTTCTTCACGAGCAAGTAATTCTTCGAATTGTAATGATTTACGAATATCAACCGAACGATACGCTAACATACTAATAAAAGAAAATATGAGATTAAAATGCGAAACATGGTATAGTTGCTGTTACTAATCTCTGAATGATTTTTTTTTTATTCTATGGATTATGGGATATATTTCTTTATTATGCTTTTACTTAGTTCTTCAGCAATGCAATAATAAAATATAAAATGTCCCAAAAGTCCGCTAGAAAACTTTGTCGAGGAAACATTGAGTTTTGTATAAGTCTATATTGGATGATACATCGTCAATGACTTGACGCAGAAATCCTTCATTACAAGTAATGAAGAACGATATGAAAAAACTAAGCTAGATTAGGTAGAATCTGAAAAAAATTTTCGTTTTTCTTCATAAACTAAGATTATAAATACCTATTAAACATTTTCAACAGTGAAGAAGATTACAATGCAATATATTCTTTTTTTGTAAAACATATTGATTTCTCCATTAAACTTTGTTTTTTCGGTATGTCAGATCAGAATCTCTTTTTTCGAACGTTGCAAAATATAAGCTCGAGAGCAGAGATACTAATTGTATTCTACATGTAAGTGACATTCAAAAACCTTTCTTCTGTTATTTTTAACTTCCACGTGAGGATCTTATTTAAAAAAAAACATGTTGAGTCGACTCTAGAGTCAAAATATGTTGCTGCCTATGCACTAAATTGAAACACGCAATTTCACTGTTGTTAAACATTTGAAAAATAATATTCCATACACTTTTCTTGAAATCATTTTATTTTTGCTACTGATTCTTAGAGCTATTTTAATACTATCTTTAGTAGATATCGAATTTGTATGGGCTCGCAGAGAAAAAATTCGAATAGCGCTAGGCGACATGAACATAGAGTTCATCAAATAGAACCTTTTCTCTAAATTCGTCATGATAGGAAAAATGTAACTCGGACATTGATGTACTTTATTGTTAAAACCGAATGAAATCTCACTTTGTTGAATTCTCTACTCAGCTCTGACAGAATTCAATATATTATTAAACAAACTTTGCAATCAGGTACAACATTTGATTTCCATAGATTTTTGCTATCAACATGAACTTCAGTGACACTTTCTTGTATTGTTACTTTAAGTTGTCATCGAGAGAATTCTTTAATGCCATGTTTATTTGGCCTTTCTTTGTCCAATTTTATGCGCAACTTTTGTTTCCCAATCTTCAATAACTCAAAATTATCCACTAGTAGAACAATTTTTATTCTAATATTCGTAAGTACAGTCATTTTATATGGACTACATTGAATAAAACTTTAGCGAATATGGAATCAAATCGTAAAAGAAACATGTAATTTAGTGAAAACTGCACAAGAATTATTCAAATTTTATTTTCTAGCGAACTTTTGAAACAATCTCTTTAGGTTCATCGATCATATTGCACCAAAAATCGATGATATACAAAAATTAAAATTAATTTTATACTTACTTAAGTACATCATGAAATGTTACATCATTACCATTATTTAATTTTTCAATTTCATAACACATATGTTTAAGAAGTTTTTTTGCATCCACTTCTAATCTTCCCTATGAAATATATTATACATATATAGATAGATAGATTTATCTTATTAAATGAAATATTTAATTTATATTTACTCGAAGTAATCTTAATAAAAATTTTACACGTCGAACTGGTATAATACCTTTACGTCCTATATCAATCATATTCCAAACTGTTTGAAAATGACGAATATCCGTATAACTAAGTAATGCATCTTCTTCATTTGAATAGAATAATGAAAAATTTTCCATAATAATGGCTACAAGAAGATTTAATACAATATAAGTAATTATAATATAAAATGAACAAAAATAAAGTATAGATGCTGTTGCATTTCCACAATCACTTTCCCAATAGGAACCACCACGTGTACATCGTGGTGGTGCAACCATACAATCATGCATTATTTTATTCCAATCTTCACCAGTAACAATTCTCATTAATAGAACAATAGCATTAGGTACTGTTTTAAAATTAACATGTCGTCCAAGCTCAGAACCAAATTTAACACAACCAAAGAGTATAACACCAGCAAAAGCATATACTAACATAAGTAAAAACATTCCGAGAATAATAAAAAATGATTTAAAGAATGATACAATAATAGTTAACATAAGCATTTTAAGTGTTGCCTGAGAAAACAAAAGAAAAAAAAATTGTAATAAAAAAAAGTGTTACATTTTTTGGAGAGGGAACAAAATATTTGATCAATAAAACAATTAAATGAAAGGGTAAATTATAAAAATGAAAAGACATTATCGTGAAGTTCACTTTTTTTTTACTTGTACATTGTGTTTAGTGCAGATACTATGTACGACATATGTGTAAATACTCTCTGTGTTTTACTTTCGCTTAGAGTCCACGAGTGAAAAAGATGGACGACATGATACAAGTTGTATAATATAAAAGTAATGGTTGTACAAGAAAATGATGAAATAAATAGAAATAAAAGACATTGCCAAGAAAAGAAATTCAAACATTGTATTGACGAAGTTACATTTGATAACTATACCTTTCGTTGAACAAATCTAAATTTTTTTCTGATCGAAATTCGCATTTATTGGTATAAAATGTATTTTTTTTAATACATAATAAACCGATCATTTTAGAATTAAAACAAGGAAGACGAAAAAACGAAATCCTATAGATTATTAGAATTTATAATCTCAAAGACATTAGATATAGTATTTAGACTTTCTTGTTACCCTTAAAAATAGCATCAAATACTTACGCAAAACAGACAGCATTGTGGTTATTGACAGAAAAAAGTAATCATCTATCAACTGATAGATTGTTATGAGTTAAAGAAGAAAATGAAATTGAATAAAAACCGATTCGAATATTTCTGTGTATTATAATACTATTTAGATAATCATTGATATTCAAGAATATCAAAATGAAGTCTTTAATAAATGAAACACACTGATACAATTATACATGTTGAGCTCTAACAGAATAAATCAATCAGGACTTATTGATAGATAAACGAAGAACTCAATTCAATTACAAGGCTTGCAAGAGAAATAATACAACTTAACACAACTAGCGAACGATCAATATATACATATATATGAACGACCGTAAACGAGTATGGAACGCTTTTGTAACACACATGGTATCTTTTAGTAGACTCATGAGAGTTTACTAGGAATCTTTAGGAATTCAGGATTCCTCTATTTGTCTCTTGCATTAAACACTGATAATTCAATTACTAACCATTTCATTTATATTTTACTAATCACTTATATCATAGCTTTGTTTTTTACTTACATGTTTTCCAGCAATAGTAAAAAATCGAAGTATAATGACAGTAAATCCAAATGTATTACTAAATTCTTGCTAGAATAACGAAAAAAAAAAACTTCTATTTTGTTTTTTACAAAAACAAAAAAAAACAAAAGCTTCGTTTTTCTTCTTACAAGTTCAATTTTGCTAATAGAAATAAAATTTAATACAATCCAACCAATACCAAGTATTGTAACTAATAAATCAAAACGATTACTACGTGATTGCCAATAACCAACAAAACCAAGTGCAATACATTTCATAATAGCTTCAATAAGAAATAAAAATGTAAATAAAGATGATATTAATGCTAATATTTGTGTTATTTGTTCTTTAACTTTCCATGGTTTATAAAGTAATGCACAATTAAGTAGAACAAGTATAGCAGATGATTTTTTAAATAATTGATTTTGTGTTATATCAAATATATATGAACGAAATTTGTTATTTTCTGGTCGAGATGGTCGACGTAATGGTTGAGCAAGTTTTATACGACCTTTTAAATCCATCCAACGACGTTGATCAACTGTTAATAAAGCGGTTCCCTTAAAATATATAATTCAAAAAGTAAAATTTATTAATTATTCAGAAAAAAAAAGTTACCTTATTTTCTGAATAATTTGCAATAACAACACCAACAAATAGAGTTAAACCAATTAATGTACCAATAAATACAAATATATGAACAAATATAGCATGTTCCTAAGAAATTTTTTCTATGAAATAAACAACAAAAAAAAAACGAAAATAATGATACTTACTAAACCCATACGTTCCATAATAATATCACGTATATCAAGCCATCCTTCAAGTGATAGAACTTCGAAAAGAGCTAACATAGCACTACCAATATAATCAAAATTAAAATTATGTGGATTAGCCCTAGAAAAATAATTTATTTCCAAAAAGAAATAAAATAAAATTCAATTACATACCATACACGAGGTACTAACATAGCTAGATCATCACCATTAATTTTCATTTTTGATACATGAAGTTTTCTCCAAAATGTTCCATGGCATGATTTCTAAAAATTATTATTATTATTTTAATTTAATGATGAAAATATTTTGATTTAATATACTTGATCATTAAAAAAAGCTATATCATTACAACGAGCTAATCGTCCACCAATGATTTGAACACCATAAATAGCAAACATAAACATCAATACAACGAGTAAAATTGATACCTAAAGATAAAAAAAAGGAAAATTTTGAAATAGAAATTCTAATATTATAAATTGATTTTATTTTTGTTTCTATTTTATTACTTAACGATTTATTTATCTTGATATAATGAATAAAATTTGTCTCAGAAATTTTGTTGAAAAAAGTTTGAAAATAGATCGAATGAGAATAAAGAAATATCTTCTGATAGCTACTTAATTTCTTCTTGTTGTACCGAAGATTAATTGAGTTATTGAATACAATGAATCGATCATTATTTCATTTCTATTGGGATAAATTTACTCAATTATTCGATGAAAATATTAAGTATCATATGTAGCAGAGACATGACCAGAGCCGCCCATCGGGTTCAAGACCAATTCGACGAGCTCTTTATTTAAAAGGCTTGGATAAGCTTAAACATTTGTTTCTCGTTTCATCAAATTAATACATTTATGTAATGCATCGAAATTCTTATACAAACGTCAACATCTTTGTACGCAAGTAGACTAACAAAACATTCGATTGTGTATGACTAAATGTTCGGTGATACATTGCCAATGACTTGAGGTATTACTAAAAGCTGCCCAAAGTTTTCTTTGTCTGCAATGACTAACCTTACATATCCGAGCCATAGTTGCAATAAAGCGAGTGAACTCAGAGTGTAACTTCTTTTTTTTCTTTGTGAATACTGCTGCTCCACCGTAATTCTACTTTTTTAGTAAATTGGATTGAAAACGCTTCTTTTGATAGTCAAAATTGAATAAAAATAAATGTTAGAGTATTTTCTGAAAATGTACGTCTTTTAACACCAGCGGTGAATTTTTTCTGAAATGTACCAACTCCATACAATCCAAAAAATGAGTTACAAATAAAAATCATCAATTTGTCATCCTTTTTTCTTTCTATTCTTAATTTCCCGATGGGGATTTCATAAAGATTCTTAATCCTATCCTACTTTTTCACTGATGTTATAAAATATTTCGACTACATATTTAACAATGTCAGGAAATCAAACTTTAAAAAACGAAACAGCTATTAATACAATCCTTGTGGAATTAAATTGTGAAATACAATTAATCTGTATAGCTCGTAGCGCCAACAGCTTTTGTTTGGAAATTCTAGCTTACTAATATGTTCATCATAAAGAGATGTTTTTCGTTTTCTGTGGTTAAGCCTATCACAAGTTGTAATGGACAAAGACATTGTCACAAAAGTAATTGTTCAATTCTTACCAACAAAATTTCTTTAAATCCTCGACAAATTTCATAAACAACTTTTCTCATATCGGGTACTAAAATAAAAATTCGTAAAGGTCGTGTTGATCGAAGAAGCATAAGAAATTGAGCAACACTATTTGCTGGAACATTTCGTGGTAACCAACATAGAGAAATAAGACCAACAAAAAAAACTGCTACATCAATAGCTCCACCAATATCTCGAATTAATGCTTTTGGTGTAAAAAATAAACCATGTGCAAAAATTTTTAATGTTAATTCAACACTCATAAAAATAACAAACACATATTCTGCTATCTATGAAAACGAAAATAAATAAATAAATCAATAAATATTAAGAAAAATAAAAATAATAATCAATAATATACTTGTAATAAAGGTTGATCAACAACTCGATTAATAGGTGTTTCAAATGACATACTAATTGTTGATAATATTGTTACAAGTATCATAATCCAATCAAGATATGTAACTAAACCAAGAAATGTACTAGAATATAAATACTTGATAAGTTTAGAAAAAAAGAAAAAAAAAACAAGCAAAGACTTACTGTCCTTGTTTATATTGATTAATTTTTGATTCATGTCCATGATGGTCTTTAGTATTAACATTATAACGAGCTTCGACAAGAAGTTGACAAAATTTTCGAAAATTACTTTCACGTGCAATTATAAATAAAGGTGTATCAAAATATGGATGATTTTCACGAAGATCATCTTCCTGTTGATTTCTAAACAAAAAAATACAGATTTCATTTATCTCAAAATCATATCTTTTCATATATATATATATATATTTAACAACATGACTTTGCAAAAATAAAACACATGTATCTCGGGATCATGAACTTTCCTAGAGCTCTATTTTTATATATGTTACATGTATGTTAAGTTACTCTAGATATCCTAATGAAATCAGTGTGCTCGAGACTTTTGTTCAGAGGAGTTATCAGTAAAATAAAAAAACCTAGCGTTAACGACATGATACAACATAGACTCTGATTCCATGAATCCTATCGTAAAACAACTCCAAATTGAGACAGCACTAAAAGAGTATATTCTATGTGACTACTTCCGAAACTAAAAAATCTCTATCAAAAAAATTTTTATTGAGCATGCTTAGATTTTCCAAAAAATTCTCTTATTATCACTCAATAAGAGATTCAATATTTAATTCCAAATACTGAAAATTCTTCTTCAGAATCTCTAGATAATGCTAAGACTATATTCGCTAATTACTTTTTAATAATAATCAGTTGAAAATGCCAATATTTTTACATATGTCGATGTTAAAAGAACTTATTAAGAAAAATATAATTCCTGTAAAGAATCAAAGTCAAATAAACAATTAGTATCTTCCATAGAGCCAGTAATGTCTTATTTACCGTTTTAATTGAGCTTGTTGTTTTCGATATTGAAATACTTTGATATCATGATTATCTTGATTTCGACCATGTAATGTACCAATATCTCCATTTTCACGTATAAAATTTACTGATTTTGGTCGATAATCTGAACGACTCATGGAATTTCTATTGAAATATTAAAAAAAAGTTCAATGAAAAACTTAAATCAATAAATAATGTGTTGTGTGTTTTTTGTTTTTCTTTACTTTCGATCAAATCGAATTTTATTTTGTTTTACGAATAGTGATATATTATTATCAGTTATACTTGCTAAATGTACTTGACCAGCATCACCACTTAATAAACGTTGATTACTTGCATTTCTATAATATTCTTCTAATTATATACAACAACAAAAAAAAAGAAATGATAATTTAAATAAACCTGATAATATTGTTTACAGCCGTTCGTTTCATAGTTTCACCTGTTGATCGATATTCTGGCATATGTAATGTTCTAATTGTATGTTTTTTATCATATGTATCCATTGAAAGTTCAGGCGAATATGAAGAAATATTATCTTGATTAAGAAATTGACGCATAAAACTATTACGAATTTTTGGAATTATAAAATCATGTGGTAAACATGATAATTCAATCATTTGAGGACGATTAGGAAAACGTTCAAATATACGTAAACGCCATAGCAATTTTTGTTGAATATCAGCACTAGCTTCACGTGTTTTTAACTAAAAACAAAAAATAATAAGAATTACATTTGATACAAGTTTTAATTACAATGAAATGTTCGAAAAGTTTATAGAAAAGATATTTGTTTACTTTTGACTTGTTCAAAAGTATTTCCAACGAGTCAAAAGCTATGAGTTAGGATACTCGTTTTGAATATATTAGTTTTAGAAATTTTGTTCAACCGTAGTGAAATAATCTTTGAAAAGCTTAAAAATTTAGTTTGCATGAAACTTGTAGGCTGACATTTCTGGTGAACATGTTCGTTCATTTTGACCTGCTTGATAGCATTTCAAACGAACCAAAAACTATAGGTCGTGTCTAGAGTTTGGATATGGATTTAGCAATATTGTGTCTATTTTTTTTTCCAAGAGTAGTGAACGACTTTTTGAAAGATCTGAAAATTATTTTTAATGCTGTGCCAACAAGTTTTTATTTATCCTATAAGTTCCTTTTCAAACATGCTGAAATTTTGTCAAAATCGACCGTTTTATAGAGCGAACAGTTCTCTATAAAATGTAATATTGAACTAAGCTGTTGCTTTTACTCAAGCATTTTTCAAGAGCTCCTTTAAACATAAAATAAGTGTCGGTTTTTCAAAAATATGAATTAAAGCAAGACGAAAAATTGAGGTGCCTTGTCAAATAGAAAACGTCTTCTAGTAGTGCATTTTGTAGAGTAGCTTCTGATCTCCAAACTCGTATATAAATAATGATTGCAACTTTTAGATACAAAAAGAAAAATATTCTATCCAAACTAATTTTTTCGACTTTTCAAAGATGATTTCATCATTCTCGAAAAAAAAACTGATAAAATTTCTAAGCCCATATTGAAAACAGGACAAACTTATAGCTTTTGATTCGTCGAAAGTACTTTCTAGCGGATTCAAAATGAACAAATATCTTGTTTAAAAACTTTTCGATTATCGGCTATTCATGTATTGTACCAAGAATTTTTCTACAATCATATCTTAATAGCTAAGTATTTCAGCTCGTACTCTAACGAGTAGCACAGATTAAATGAGACAAATCATTTTCTTCTTTTTCTTGAATCACTTCGATACATTTTCAGAAAGTAATTCTACGGTTATTCAATAGAGAATTTTGTGCTCTGTGCTTTCATAATCTATTTAATGTGTTTTTATTGCTATCGTTCATACGAAACAGTCATTCTCGTCTTGTCGGATGTAGAATTTAATTCTGAACAAAATGGTATGATTGCTAAAAATTGAAGAGTAAAAGCAATTACGTTCTATCGATTGAAAAAAGAGAACAATCACTGAATCCTGTTAGAGAAGGTTTTTTCGTCATCAGATTTTGTGTCATACTTAAAATTTCAGGAAATCCTTATGAAAAAGATTTTTAAAATTTCCTTTCACTGTTGTAAATGGATGATAAAGCATGCGTTAATATTTCTACCCCAACAATAAAAAAATTGAAAAGCTAACGAAAGATTTCTATAGAGCAAAAAAAAGTCTCAATCGAATGGCTTCCTGAAAGTACATCTGAGTGACTCAAAAACAAACCGAGAATGATTTTATTCCATTTAATCTACATCATCCATTATATTCCTCATATTCACTAGGAATTGTTCCTCTGTAGAGAGTATATAATCATTACTTAGAAAATCTTGATTCATTTCTATACTTCGAATATACATCTTTTTTTTTGCCTTTTTTGCTCAGTTCTATTATCGTGCAGCATTCCGTGTATTCTATATTCTAATGATCTGTCGAATCTTCACATCCATTTTTGTTGGTATTTATAACAGATATGAAATAATGTTATAATCATAGTATACTTGAAAATATTCTAGCTACTTAATTTCTTAATTTCTATAGTCTAAGGATCTATTTATAATCATTAACATCATATATAGTAAAAGGTTTTAAAAGACAAAGAACTTATTCTAGAACTTAAATTTTATTTTGAAAAACAAAAGGCAACATATAAATAACAAACCTGTTTAATCATTTTAGCATCTTCATCAAGTTCAAGATTGTCCAAAATGACGGCAACGAAAAGTGAAAGAACAATCTAATTAAAAACAAAACGAAAAAAAAAGTAAATCTTATATGTTAAATAACAACACATTGAAATAAACAGAAGCTCTACAACAAAAGGAAAAACAAGGCACAATACAAAATCTAACAAAATATTCTCTATGACGCATACCAAATTAATAGCAAGATATTAAACAATAAAATAAATAGCAACAAATGGAGCTACATCTTCAGTACTATCTTACATTGTATAATGCATAACATCAAACCATTGTTTTTTTTCTTTTTGGTTAAAACTTGAAACATTTATATAAATGCCTATATGTATGAAAATCAATCAGCAATTAAAGCTAATTAAATTATTCAAAATGCATTTCAAACATAGACAAAAACAAAAAGAAAATCTTTTCTTTTTCTTACTCATGCTCATGCTTTTAAAATATTATTTCATTCTTTTGAAAATAACTTACAGAATTAGTTAATAAATGAAAAAAGATAAAGAAAAGTGCCGTCAGACATAAAAAGGATACTCCAAATTCATAAACTTTGTCCATTGCTGAATACATCACTTCTGTCCAACCATCATTCATAGCAATATGAAACATAGACATAAATGCCTGAGAAATATTTTATTTTGTGTGTTTTGAACAAATACAATATCAAAAAAAAACAAATAAGAGAAACTTACACGAGGAAATGTGTCAAATTGTTCAAGATCTTTAATAAAACAAAATAATTGCATACTAATCGATGATGTTATCAATAATAAACACATTGTAAATAAAATTAAACTACTAAGTTTTCTACCCGGACCAAAAATCTTAATTAATTAATAAAATGAATAGAAATTTTTGTTTTTGAAAAAAATTTCATCGTTTTTTTTTTTCTTTGTTTTACTTTATAAAGAAAATCTTCAAGTAAAGGACTTGATTTAAGTAGACGAGCGACACGTAGAACTTGAAAATATGTAAAAGAACTTCGATAAAATGATGGAAAACAATGAATAGTTGTTCCCACAGCAAGCATAAATTCAAATTTATATATTGATCTTCGAATATAATTTTTAAAGCCCATTGACAAGATTTTAAAAAGTGCTTCCAAATCAAAAAATATAGTAAATAATGTCTAAAATGAATGTCATCGAAATTTTTTTGTTTTCTTATTTTGTTTTTTAATAGAACATTTTAACTTCTACCTCAATTTTACGATAAAATTCGCGATTTTGTTTATTAATTTTTTCATTATGTGTATGTTTAATAGTTGCCGTAAAGATTGTATTAGTAAGTACAACAAGCATAACAATTGTTGTGAACATTGAAGATCGTGCAATTTTTAAAAAAATAGCTGGTGCTATACCTTTCTTTTTATTGTCATCTATATTGATTAATTTTAATGTATTATTATCAGATTTTTGTAGTATCTATATGAAAATTAAGTTTAAATTTGAGTTTCGAAATAAGATTGTATTTACTTTTGTTGCTTCCATGTTTGATATTACTCCTCTTGAACCCCACATTTGTTGAAATTGAACACGAATTTCAGCGAACGTTTCAATAATAACAGCAATAAATACATTCTAAAATAAAATTTTCTTTTTTTTATGTCATAGAATTCAACAAATTAGTCTTTTGAAAAAATCTTCATAGTACATCATTGTTTTTTTGAACTTTTCAAAGTATTACAAATTTATGGTAAAATTACAAGAAAGAAAAAAAATGTAGTTCAATAATATTTTTTTTTAATGACTGTAGGTAAAATTAAATAAATAACTGTTGAAACGACTTCTAAATAATTTTGTCGCATATCAAAAATCTTAAAAAGTCATATTCTATATTCATAGACAATAATTTTAAATTCTTTTTCGAAAAAAAAACAAAATTTTTTATTCTATAGACTATTTAAAACTTACTTTAACAAGCCATGCAAGAAAAAAAATTAATGTAATAAAATAAATAAATGCACGCCATGATGGAAGACTATCAATAGCTCGATACATAAGAAATACCCATCCTTCTTGACTAGCTGATTCATAAACTGAAAAAAAACTAGTTGCTAATTCATCAAAACCATTATAACCACGTAAATTTCGTTGAATTTCAATTTTTTGGCAAATAAAATTTTCTGGACAATGAAAACCATGTTTTGTTGGTGAACAATATGTGTCAGGTATCATTAAATTTAACTGTACCACGTTACTTAAACAATGAAAAAAAATCAAAACAAATAAAGAAATCGTTTTTTTCCTCATACTTTAAATCAGTACCGTTTCTAACACAATGGAATGTAAGTGATCCAAAAAATTGTACACCTAATATAGCATATAAACTCATAAAGAATAGAAAAAACACGGTTACATTGTAAATTTGTGAACTCGAACGTCTAAAATAATAGTTTACATAATTAACAATTGTTTTTTTTTATTAACATACTGAAGAATAGATTTAATTTGGCTTTTAGGTAATTCAAATTTGAGAAATGTTTTGAGAACTTTTATAAGAATAAATGGACGTGGTGAACGAATTAATGTAAAGTATGAATATTTATTTATAATACCAATTAATTCGAACGTCTATAAACAAAAAGTAAAAATTAGAAATTATTAATAAAAAAAGAAAAATACAATTGAAAAATTTTACTTGTAAAATAATAGAAAAATAGATGTTTAAAATCATAATAGCATCAAAATGATTCCATCGATCACGTAAATACGATGAATCATCAATTAATATTCCTCGAATTTTCATTTTTGCAACTGCTTCAATTGTTAATATAATTGCACAAATTATATCGATGATAAATGTTGTATATTGAAGAAATGGATGATTTTCAAATGTTTTTGGTGTATTCATACATGTTGAAATAAAACTTAAAAGACCAGTAAAACGAAATATATATTTAGCTAATGATTTATTCGTCCATTCAAGATTACTACCAATTGAATCTTCTTGGTTATAATCCATTAGTGGAACAAAATCGCTACGGAAACTTTGCTTTCTCATCAATGTTATTATCGATGAAATGGCAGCGTCAACTGATGAGGCTACTACTTCTCTTATATTTGTTTATATTGTTTGCCTACAAGAAAAAGACAAAAAGAAGAACCTTGACCAAATTGCTGATTAGTAAGATATACAAAACAAAGAGAAAGACAACAAAACGCATTGTATACGATCTTATATAAACAGAAGAAAGATATATTTTGGCTCATGATTTTCTATTATTTGTTATTCAGAATAATATGTAGCAAGCGTTACAATAATATGGAATAAACGAGAATTTCTCTTGAATCAAGTGATACATGCTGTCGTTGTCGTCTTTTGACAACTATAGGAGATGATGCTGACATTGTTTCTGTTTCTCGCCGTTTTCTTCTTCTTTTATTTTTATTTGTTTCTTTGCAAACCAGAAAAATGCAATGTGTACCCGATAATTTTAGTCTTATTCGTCAATTGATTTCTTTCTCCTTTCCACAATCTTCTTTTTTTATTCTTTATTTGTTCTTAGACAAGTCTTATGAGATATTACATCACTTAGAATAATGTCGGCCAGTACGCAAGGGAGAATTTTAAATTGAATCTTTACACTACTGTTAATAAGAAATAACTTGTCTTGATATATTGCCAGTTACATGTTATTACTAATAACACGTAAAAAAGAGGTTAATATAATAAGCTGATAGACACTAGGACGTCAATCAAAACAATAATTGTGCTAAACATATATATGACGTGTCTGCCATGTTTCCATGTCGGATATCATTACCTGTTTTTGGTATATATATGTCGTATCGAAGTTAGCATGTTTATCGAAGTTATTTAGATGAAGTTAAATATGAAAATCGTTTA
>CAJNOP010000139.1:207345-218110 GCA_905250075.1 Rotaria sp. Silwood1 | reverse complement strand
TATAACTTCGATAAACATGCTAACTTCGATACGACATATATATATATATATATATATATATATATGTAAAAATATATGAATCGATTCGGATAGAATTACAAGTTGTCTGTATAGTCTTCGTTTAATACATAATATTATATGTTCTTAGGCTTTTTTTATTTCTTTAATGGTTCTAGTCCTTACATGACTGATTAATTGAAAATTTCATACAACAAACAAAAGAATTGAATTACGAAAGAAAATCACAGTAATAGCAAGCAGTAGAGTTTTGTTGCTCCATACATATAATTAATAAACATAGATATATATCCATATATATGTTTACAAAGAAACAATAATAATGACGGTCATCAACGAAGGAAAAAGAGAAAACAAGCGAGAAAATAAGAAAGAATATTAATTTTCTTTCGTGTCACTAATTATTTCTCTTGACTTTCTCTTGTTCGGAGCGTGCTTCATCGCTTGAAGGAAGAAACGTGAAAGCTACTGATGAATAACTTACATGAACATGTCCATAACATCCAGAAACAATTATCTATCTATCTATCTATCGTCATTTCTATTCGTCTGTATTCAGTAGTTGAAGAGTCATGACAAGCAAACAAAATACAGATTGTTCCAAAAGTCGTCTACCGACAAAGTAAATTTGTAGAGCTTCACTACTTATCAACCTTATCCACTATTTTCTTTTCAAATGATAGGCATCACTGTGAATGTTTTTATTCATAAGGACCAACTTTAAACAATACGGTTCATAGTTATCATTTACAACTGAAATACAAATACAAGTCTTTTTTTTTGGTTTTCAAGAAAAGCTCTTCTCAGTGTTTCTGTGTTAAATGTGTCATTGCAAAAAGAAATCTGATGGTGTCAACTTCGATGATAATGAAGCCTATAAAATTTCTATAACTTTTTGAACTGATGAATTGAAGCGGGTGAATTCAGGTGATGAACTCTATGATCATTGAACTTGACATCATTAGGCTTCTTTTTGCTGTGAAACATCAAAATAAATGTATATAAGCGATAGCACAAGACCTGGTCATATAAACATCACAAAAAAAACGCAAGAAATGGAAACATTAAAAGAGAAATACTACGAACTGCTTTTTTTAAAACGAAAAAGATCAGTTTTTGTATTTTTCGTTGCACGTAATAACTTTGAACCGTATTTGTAAAGTTGGTTCGTATAAGTACTTCTCAATGATGCCTATCATTTGAAAAAAAATTAGTTAATTAAGTTTGATAAATAGTGAAGTCATACAAATTTACTTTTTGGGCGGATTTTTGGAACACCCTGTAGATGTGAACGTGTATGCACGTAAAAGAAAATGCAATAAGATCAGCCAGATTCTCTCTATCCTACGAGTGGTGATGACAATTACACGGCCATAGTATTGAAAGAACAAGAAGAAGACGAGCACAACATAGATTGTATCTGAATAGTAGCCGTAGAACTCTGTCAAGAGGGAACCAAGAATAGAAGAGATAAAGAGCAACATCTATCTATCTCTCGTCATCAAGTTACTATACAAATCTAAAAGATGAATAGACGGGAACATTACAAAAATATATAGTTGCAGTTTGATGAGGCAGCACACTATATCTATATATACAAATATGGGATGTGTGCGGGCGTTGCTGCAAAAAGTATAGAGACTCACACACTCACCCCGATTAGCATGAGTTATTCCTCTTTTTTCTAACTCTTTAGCAGTCAAATCCACGCCTTTATTAGTCATTTACGAATATAGTGGTTTTCATTTTTTATTTTCATGTGTTTCTCTTTCCTGGTATCTATTGATGAGTAGAAAATTTCATGGGACTACAAATTCTACATTAATTTTGTGCTTAAATTAAATAGTCTTCAGACATTGACACTGTGTATTAATTGTATACTGAATCGACTTTCCACTCTATATTTGTTTTGTTATCATTTATCTCTGGAAAATATATGCTATAAATAGTGGCAAATGCAAAAAATAGATTAATGATGAACTACAATGCTAAACAATTATTCGATTTTGTTTTAAGAACATGACATCATACCAAAGTGAGTTGAGATATTACAATAAGGATACTAAGACGAATTTTGCCTTAATACAGTAGTCTGATGCATATTTCCTCATAGATATAGTCTTTGTCATTACAAAAAAAAAGCTTTCAATTTGCGAAAACAACCGCTTTTATATTCAATTTTCTGAAAAAAAAACTTGCGAAAGCAAAACAAAAGTCTAGACCGAACCGGACCAGCCGTTTACCGATACCAGTTACAACTCTGCCCCACCAGTTCATACACGTTCCGTTCCATCGTATTTTTCAATCTAGGAGCGAGTGAATCGACCTCAAAGAAGAAATTGCATACTGTTGTACTTGAAGTTACTCTGAGCCGCTTGAAGGATACTTTAAACTATTTCGAGCTACTTGAAGCTTTTATGATATAGACCAAACGTTAGTGTTCAATATTATCATTTTGATTTATTTTGATTTTGCTACCTAACAACATAACATTGAAAGACTTGATGATGCAAAAGAAACAAAGCGATACAAAGCATAGTATTACAAAATATGTTAAATAATTTGTATGAGTGTGAACGTGAGTAGATTAAAAATTATTGTATACCCTTACACCAATACTTCACGTCCATACCCACATCCACCCAACAAGAGAAAAATCGATTTGTCTCATGAAAGGGGATCACGTTAATACATATTTAAATTAAATATTCGGAATTGAATATTATAGGTCAACGTCAGATGGAATTCACTGATCGCTGATTGTCTTCCCTCAATAATGACATTATTGCAAAAGCATATAAAAGAGTGATTAGATCTGTGTTAGATATAAAACTAGTAAATCAACGTTTTGTTTTAAAAAAGAAAGCTAGGTTTTGGATGAGTTCCAAATTATTATTTTTGGAAAAAGTGATTTGTCTTCTGTATGTTGAATGTGAGTGAAATTAAAATGAATTCACTGAATTCAATTTTTAAAAAGTAGAGTTGATATTTTACATTCCAAATACAATCAAATTTCATAGTTTTGAGTAATAAAAAGAATTAGTTTTTGATTTCTGAGTTTTGATCAATATTAAAATAAAGTCGAAATCGATTCTTTTTTTGTAGATTGAAGAACAAGATATTACTTTGCTTGACATTAGACTAAAGCAACAACAATAGTTCATATTGTCGGCAAAGCACTACTGCGGAGAACACATCAACATTATATGAAAAAAAGAACTATATCTATCACAGTTATTGCCAGCTTAAATCATAACCTTAATGGACCCTACCCAGATTTTAAGTAATAAATGATGATTCACTTTTTTCGCATAGAAATTTTGACTTATTTTGTAATTCATTTCCGCTCTGAGTTCCACTCGAAGAACAATTAATAATTGTCGTCAAAGAGAGCGATTAATTGTGTTTTTAGTGATGAACAAATTAGATCTATTTTTCAAAAATCGAACGAAATGAAGGACAAGTTCATTTCTAACAATGAATGTCTTTTATCAAGTATCTCTATTACATTTGTTATATTTGATAATCATACCCTTGATAACAATGCCCATTTTTTATGTAAAAAAATATGACTGAGAATTTATCTAAATTCTATTTGTTTTTGTTCTATATCTTGGAAGGCTATTTAGTATGCGTAACATTTTGTTTCTTATCTGTAAAGGTATATCATTTAAACCGAAAAAAAGTGTCTTTTCATTCTTATTTGTTATATTTTTCATTGTTTTCGACAGTGCAACTTTTATCTGATAGAAAATGCACTTATTTTTAATTTCATTTTGCTAATTTATCATTATAGCCTGATAATTATTTGTCTTCAACTGATTTTCAACGATCAGCTTAAGTTTGAAATATCCAGTAAGGACTTAATATCATACCAAATACTTAAAAACATCAAAAAGGAAATTAAAAAAAAAGATACATTAATTATCATACTTATTCAACACTCGTTACTTACATGAACAGTTGTACCATCAACGACTAGTAACTAGTTGTAAATATTTAATTTAAAATTATCAATAAGATATTCTATTTTTTGCTCTATGTCACAATGTTGTTCGTCGTTATTTTCTTCTTTTGAATAAACAATAATAGTTTTCATTAGTGCCTGCTTTATTATCTTCTGATTTTGCTGATCCTATTTTAGAATATCAAAAATGTCTTCGAATCCACCTGAACAAGAAGAAATTTCAACTGATACAAACGACTTAAACATTGAAATATTGGTACCTACTATTGGTGCAATTATTCATGACATTGATTTATCAAATTCATTAGATAACACTAATATTATTCAACAAATTGAACAAGCATTAATCAAACATCAGGTTATATTTTTTCGCAATCAACATTTAACTCCAAAACAGCACCGTGATTTTGCTCGTTTATTTGGTGATTTACACACACATCCATTTTATTCTCATGTCCAGGATATACCTGAACTAATGGTTCTAGAATACGGCCCTGACAGGAAACCAAGTAATGATCATTGGCATACAGATATAACATTCACAGAAAAACCAGCACTTGGTTGTATTTTATATGCACGTCAAATTCCATCTGTTGGTGGTGATACATTATGGTCAAGCATGTATTCGGCCTATGATGCTCTATCATTACCAATGAAAAATTTTTTAAGTACATTATCAGCTGAACATTCTTATGCAAAAAATTTTAATATGACAAATGTTTATGTGTCTGATGCTAGAGAAAAATTGGATAAAGCAAAACAAGAGTTACCACCTGTTATACATCCGGTAATTCGAACTCATCCAATAACAAAACGCAAATTATTGTTTGTCAATACTACTTTTACAACACGAATTCTTGGTTTGAGTGATATTGAGAGTGACATATTATTAAATTATTTATTCAGCTTGGTAAATCAACCAGAATATACAGTTCGATGGCATTGGAAAGAAAATGATGTTGCGTTCTGGGATAATAGATCAACTCAGCATTATGCTGTTGGAGACTATTGGCCTAATTGTCGACGCATGGAGAGAGCAACAATTATTGGTGATAGACCCGTTTAAGTATTGAATAACGATCGACATTTTGATTATTAGTATCATACAAGATTTGAAGCATTCACTAATAAAATTTATCATTTGTTTTCGACATTTGTAGATTGCTTAGTTATGTGACGTTGAATACTGGAAAGTTGCACATATAAGTTCATAAACTAAGAGGAGCGAGCGAATATAGACGAGTGCTACCTCGTACTCATTCTCTACTGCTACTTTTCTGGTAAATCCCCAGCAGAAAAACATTTCGTCAATCCACGAAAACATACTTGCCTCTACGTCCCACAATAATTCCTTCTAATTAGATCAGATTGTGAAAATATCCTAGGTTGCTATGAGAAAAAATGAACTAATATAAATCCGCCTTCATTTGAGATGCGAATGTTGCGAAATATTTTCAAGAAAACAAAAAACGAAGCGAAGCAGTGAAAAAAGAACGAAATTTTGACTAATAGAACTGCTCATCAAGATCGCATGTAGCCATTTCCTGATTCGCTATAACAACTTGAATATAACATTTGGCTTCTTTCTACAATTAAAATGATTGCACAACAGGAAATGAAAAAAATTAATTTATTTGAGGTACAATGTAAAAAAAATAATACTAGAATAATAATGCCTAAGATTTAAAAAAGTCAGTCATACACCTCTAAAAGATACATGCCAGCGGCATAATTCTCGAAGAGTTTGTGAAAGGGTGTCGCATAATAACTGAGGATAATTTTTTATTCGTATTTTTCATAGTTTTACTCGATGTAGAAGGCTAAAATTTTTATCACATATACATCTGATCTAGATCTTTTATTGCTGAAAGTTTCAGCTCTCTAGCTATAACTAATGGTAAAATACATTGACAAAACTGAATACATCAATTTTCGTAATCGATTTCTGCATATATGTTTACTTCGAAAATATTGTAAAGTAGTTCTAAGGGTAGTCAACCAAAAAATCACAAAGTATCAAAAAAATTTTCTTTCGTATCAGACTTTGTAGAGCTTTTTTCGCTGGTCATTTTGGTAAAAAAACTTTTCGAATTTCATTCAGAAATGACAATGCTATGGTTAAAAAATTAAACACTGTAAAATAGCTTAAAATGTAAGGAAAAATCGATTCATATATCTCAGAATGGCTATTTTTTGAAGAAATGTGACATAGTAGCTTTGGTAGAGAAAAGTTTGCTCTACAAAACCCTATGGACGGTTTCTCTGATACGGACGAATAGAATGAATAAATCACGATTGAACATTGTATACGATATTTCTATCAAAAAAAATCTGACATCTTCCGTTTTTATGATAAATATTCTGATCATAACATCGTCATTTCTCAACGAAATTTAAAAAAATTTTTTATCAAAAGGATCAGCGAAAAAAGCTCTACAAAGTCTTATGCGGAAGAGAATTTTTGGATACTTTGTGAGTTTTTGGTTAGCTACGCATGGAAGTATCCTGCGAAATCGATTACAAAAATTTATGTATTCAGTTTTACCGATATATTTTACCACTAGTTATAGCTAGAGAGCTGAAACTTTCAGCAATAAAAATCTGGATCAGATGTATATGTGATAAAAATTTCAGCCTTCTACGTCGAGTAAAACTATGAAAAATACGAATAAAAAATTATCCTCAGTTATTATGGAACACCCTTTATTTAGCAGCTGTTAAAAATTTTTCTTTACTGAATTTCGATGGAGGGTGTGTGGGTTCCTTGTTGTAATTCACACCCACACCATAACATAGAAACTCTGTCTTCTAGTTATTTTTTATTACTGGTATTTAATGATGAAAACTGCAATAGAAAAGAAGTCGATCAACTCATCTTCTCTTGAAAAACAAACAATTTTACAGCTGAAAAATTTCCTTGATTTCTTTTTCTATGAAAAGAAAAGATTGTTTTTATCGATCAATACTTCCAGGCATTGCTTGCCGTACTTCTGTTTACTATGGTGTCGTATAATAGCTTTCACTTCATTCAATACTAGCTTATTTTTTGTGAAACTCACGTATGTTTTCGAAGAAAATAGTGAGAGTAAGTTTTCAGTTCGAGGTTGGCGACTCCCCCCACCCCATTACAGACCATAGCAACTCCAGAAAAAAAACTAAAAAATTTTATTCGAAGTATAGAAATAAAGATGGCAGCATTTGCTGACAATCGATTACCATTAGAAAACAACCATAGTCTTTTAAAGAATTTAAGGCCCAGCCCCACCCAAAATTCTATTTTTGCCGTAGAACATCCGATTTTAACGAAACTTTCAGAGTAGATGTGTCTTGAGCTTGGCACCTCGTGGTGAAAATTTCAGCTTGAAATCTTGAGCCTTTCAAGAAATAACCTAAGGTTAATGCTTAAAAACTGGGTTTTCGTACATCCCAGATTTCTTCGCCATTCTAGAAGCCAGAAAGCTCGGGTTTGTTTTAGACCACAGCTAAGGTCTGACACTACAACTTAACAAAGCCCGATTTTTTAATTTGTCTGTAGTTTAGTTTTCAAAGAATTTCTACGTCATGGTATGAAATTGTTAGGGTGAAAGTTCTCAAACATCTTCTCTCCATGTGACATCAATCATGAAATTAAAAAATCGGGTTTTGTTAAGTTGTATTGTCAGACCTTAGCTATGATTTAAAACAAACCCGAACTTTCTAGCTTTCAAAATGACGGAGAAATTTGGGATGCACGAAAACGTAAAAACAAACAATCTGATTTGGAGAAAAACGCAAAATACTTTTTACAAGTGTGTTTTATGGCTTTTGACTCAGTAATAGTGTTTTTCTATCATCTTAAATAATAAAAGACACCCTGAACTCATTATGACTGAAGATATCACGAAAAAAATTTATTAGCAGGTTCATCTAAGTGACCTAAAAAAACCAAAACTTAGGAAATAACATGTGATTAGCGAATGATATGATAATAAAGTAACTATCGCTACGTGACATAATCAAAGTCAAGATAACATTCTATACGATAGAAAGAAATATATTTTACCATTACAAATTGAAATACTCAATGGAAAATTGAATTTTTCGAAAGAAGTTATTTTGCTTGAATAGTGGTTCTCAGAAAAACTTTTGAAAAACCGTTAAAATACATCGCAAACAAAATAAACTATAGTGCATTCGATAGCGGACGCGATGTTCTATCACATGCGCTAATTAAAAAAAAATCGATAAATTTGACAAAAATCAACTTTTTTTGGGTGGGGGCTGGACCTTAAACACTGTATTTTGTCATTAGTATAATAAATTAAAGAAGATATGTGAGTTCCACATTTCAGCCCCAAAGGGGCTGTGCTAACAAGCTTGTTGAGGGTGTTTCGGATCAGTTTGCCATAGCAGATGGGAGATAAATCTTTAGACTATAATGTTTTAGATTCATACATGGTACATTTTAGGCCTAGCTTCCTGTACACTCACATTTAGAATCTACTAATCCACATGTTTTCCGATATCTAAACATTCTTGGTTTTCTCACGAGATGTCTCTTAAAAAAAAAACGTTATTATTCATGAAATATGAATTTTGTTTAGTATAATTCTACCTTCAAAATGACTGATTAGTTTTCAACGATTAATTACTTGTATACTCAGTAATACTTATACACAGTTAATCAATCAAGCAAATCTTGTTGAACAACTAAATGAATGCTCATTTGCATTCAGAGGACACACTACAGTCATTGTGAACCAGCATGTTAAGAGTGGTAGTGAACAAGAAGCAAAAGGAAGGCATAAAGGAATATTTTCTAAAATACTTTATTTTCTCAAAAATCAAACGAACAAAAAGTATAAATGTTATCTTATCTAATAATATATTAACAAAGGAAACAAAATAGGTTCTAGTCCTATTCGGTTGAAGACTAAATTGATGGCCAAACAGATTTATCAGAATATATGAAAACTTTAATCTACTAAATAAATCAGAATCTACGATAATCAAGCAAAAGTCACTAAGCTTTTTTTAGTAATCTACGATTAATCTGAAAAAACACCCATCTCAAGAATTGAAAAATCCATCGAAACTCACCAATATGTCAATCTGTTTGGTTCACCTTGCTTTTCTGATCAAAAATTTCATGGCAAGCTTCTTCTATTTTCACTTACGAGGGAGCTGTGCCAGGTGATTAATCGTTTTTGAGTTAGGAGTTTATGCATAAGGTGGACTTCAGGGAGGTATGAAAAATCTCAAAAGAGTGTGGGTGTGGATGTAAAGAACAGATGACGTCTAACCCCATCCAAGAGGAACAAATGAATTGAAAAGAAATACATGTATGTAGAACATAATACAGAGGAATTTGGCAGCATCGAACAGTACTAAGCTAAGCGTAATCTTCTGTCGACGTACGTATGATAG
Organism: Rotaria sp. Silwood1; assembly: GCA_905250075.1. NCBI lineage: Eukaryota > Metazoa > Rotifera > Eurotatoria > Philodinida > Philodinidae > Rotaria > Rotaria sp. Silwood1. The sequence goes on along the minus strand of CAJNOP010000139.1, from coordinate 208,719 downwards.
AAAATGGATAAAAACTAATGCTATTTATTTGATAATTTATAACATGGATTTAATCTTTTTCTCTTTCTTTTGACATATATGAAAAAAATTACATTTCATTACATGTGGTTTATGTATAATTAATTTAACAAAAAGAATAAAAAATATGTCCGAAGAAAAGATACAACCAATGAATGATCATGTCAAACATTAGTAATCGTTGGACGAAAACAAATGATATTAATGATGTTTTTTTCCTTTGTCCTAATGACAAGGTTCATTGAAATATCTGTTTCGAACTGCCATATCACTATTGTTCGTAGTCTTGAATTTGGAATACAATTGACTTTGTTTTTCAGTACTTAAACATGTATGTTCTAATACATGATTTATTTCATTCATGTCTTTTACCATTTGACTTTTATAATGAAGTTTAAGATGATGCGAAACATGAAGTGTTGCATAATGAACTGGAGCTGGAACATATATAGCTTTTGTACATCGAACATCAATATGACATAAATAATATCTATTCAAATTTCAAAACAAAAACATAATAACTTCTTTCTTCTTTATTTTCAAATCAAAATTCTTACGTTAATTGTTGAATATCATCTGATGTAAAACCAATTTCATCATATAATACTTGATAAAGCATTGGTCGTGATGTACCTTGAATAGTTGCATCAGAATTAAGATAAAACTCAAAACCATTTAGTGAAACCATATCAGTATCAATAACTGTTCCTACAATCAACAAAAACAAATATTCAAACAAAAAAATAAAATAAAATCCATTTAACCTGGTTGAATATTATTCGCTTGATTAGATTGTTTATTCCATGTAAAAAAACGTGTATGATGACGTTTTTTAACAACAACAAAACAAAGTTGAGGTAATTGATTATGACCATATAATTCTATAGAAAAAAAGAATTTTTTTATTTGATTCGGTCTTTGAACAATCGTATTTACGTTGACATGCTCGTTGAATAGCTCGTAATTCGTTATTAAGCACTTTTTCAAATGATCCATCATCAAGACCAACTTGATAAAAAACAAGTTTATTTGGTAAACATGAATTATGATTTGAAAATACACGTATTAATTCACCAACATATTTATGAAGATCATTTATGATTGCAAATGCGATTTTTCATTTTTGTGGAAATTGTTGTAAAACACGAGCAGCATATTGTGTATTTGTAGAATCTTTTAATCCAACAACAGCAACAATGGATGGTTGTACATGTGAACATGTTATATGAGTACAATCAATACCAAAAAACATAAATATATCAGATCGAGCTGATGGTGATGTTAATGCTGGCATTAATGAAACAAGTTGATTAACACCACGTAATCTGGCATTGAATTTTTCTACCAAATTCTTTT
>CAJNOP010000139.1:192410-207245 GCA_905250075.1 Rotaria sp. Silwood1 | reverse complement strand
GACACAACTTTCTAATCCATTTAGTAAGCTCAGGAACAAGACCGAGATATACCCATGGAAGAACAAGGCATACGAAATAGACGAGGCCAATAAAATAGTTTATTTGAATCTGAGCCAGAAAGTCCGGATATCCGAGTATCTGTACGGTTCCTACTAAGAGACATGGCGTCCAGGAGACAATGTAAAGACTTGAGATGAAAAATAATTGCAATGTCATGCGTCGCTGGCGCCGCCACGTCACCAACGGTTGATGGTGACGTTTCTGTCTAACTACTCGTGCGATAAGGATCGCATTGGCTAATACGTCTATAACCATAGGCATACCGTTATTGAACATCCAATCGAATGTGCCAAGCACTGGGTTAAATAAAAAATAACAATTGGCAAGACCACAGAGAGTGCTGGTGAAGTCCCATTGAGTGCCATCGCATGGGTATAGGATGATGACAAATATATAAAATATCATGGGATATGTGAGACAGAAAAGAAGTGGTAGATAATGCAACAAATTGCGCATCAAGCGAGTTCTTAGAATATGCCCGTTAAAAATAAGCATGTGTCGTTGCATAGAAATGGTGGCAATAAGATATTCACTTGTTACGGCTATTGTGTACTCAAAGAAGGTCCACCACGTACAGTAAGTTGGTGTAGCTGGACTGACGTGGCCCAGCCGAAAAAAGTGGAGGGAAAATGGCATCACAGATGATAGCTCAATGAAGTTAACTACGAGCAGAATCAGTAGAGCACGGTTTTGTGGAGCACGTCGGGCAGCATCATGCTTGGCAAAAAAGACAAAGATGAGAAGAGAAAGTATGATCGCTGGAATTTGTAGCAAAAGTAGCAGCCAAAACTTGACTGAACGGAGTAAGGACGTATCATCTTCCGACGTCTCCATGTCAGTGTTATTCATGGTTGTAACAGACTAACGTCAAATGAGCATGCTATGTCTAAGATTGTCAAACATTTGATGTGCGTCATCAGTATCATTTTCTCTCTCTTTTCTATTTTACTCTAGATAGAGTAGCTTTTTTCTATATTGATGTCGGCAAGAAACCATACGATACACATTTCTGAGCATCATCATCACTCGGTTATAAGAATTCGAGAAGTGGAAAGTAATCAAAGTGGAGATACCAAGAAAAGCATTATACGATCATGATGACTCCCATTCAGATAAGTTGGTACAACTCTTTTATAGCTATCACTCATTGTACAAATGCAATCATTTCTATCTACGTGTGTACACATTGTTAGTTAAAGCTCATTCTTTTTTTTTACCTAGAAGAAACTCGTTTTCAAGTTGTTGATCGTGAATACAAATATTTAGTTGCCGCTACGCGTTTCAACTTTGCTACAAATCTTTTCAGAGTGTGCTATCTAGAAGTGCCTATGTTTGTACATCTCAGATATTCCAATAAATTTTAAAAAAGTGTTTATTTTAACTGACCAAATTTTTCCCTTTTTTATATAAAGAGTGCCTCGCTGTTTTCTATATAGACTTGTTCTACAACTGTATCCATTTTTTTATACCTTGCTTATTCTTTCTCATATATGCTCCTGTATAGTGTTGCATTTGATAGAGCAACGTTGATTGTGTATGAAAATAATATTTTCCTAAGACTGCTGTGTAGGAGCCGATTTCTGTATGATATGCTTCTATATCAATCAGTCTTAATATGTGAATACTTCAGCCAACGCCGCCCTATATTTTGCTAGTAAAACTAACTTTTTTCTAGAAAGGAGAAAGATTTTTGCTTGATGATTTGGGATATTACTCTACTTTATAGGCTACGTAAAAAGATCCAATTTTTCTGACAAACAGTTCAGTTTTAATTGAGCTTTTTTATTTTTCAGATTATTTTTTCTTCAGTTCTCTTTGATATTCAATGAAAATAATTCATATGATTTTTCTTCAATTGGAATGCCATCGATTTCAATGTTGGTCTACGCAAACATACTAAATGTTTTAACGCCTATTATCCATAGTTTTTCATTCATAAAGCTTTGTCGAAAGCTGAAACCAAAGATATATTCTGAAAGATCTTGGAAAGTTCTACAAGTCCAGCTTGAAAATCTACAAAATATAGGAATGAAGAATAAGGTATTGGTTGACTTCCGGCAAGTGACGCTATAAACTATGTACATGTCCTAGTGCTTTGATGTCTCAGGAATTAAAGCAGATGAACGGTTAACTTTTGCAGAAATGAATTACCATCTTCAAACCACTAAAACCAGAAAAAAATATTACAATCGGTTGAGAATAACTCGACTTATGGCCATTTGTATTTTTGGAACACAACTGTACCATGCTGTGATCTTCACTCATATTTTTTTTTCTTCTGCTTTTTTTCTCTTGCCATTGTATTCGCTACATGACTGATAGAAACAACTGTGGTTATTATGAATCACTATCATTGTCACTGTAATTTTTTTACAAAATATATACAAGTCGGTCATCCATCTTACATCAATTGCATAAATATCTTTCTATCGTGTATCTAACTTTTTCAATTAATTTATCATTTTTATTATAGTTTTCTTTTTCATTTCTTTCATTCTTTTTTCAGTCTTGCAGAAACCACACAAGAAGCAAATGACTTTTTCTATTCAATACATTTATTTATGATTATCATCATTATTATGTGTATTTTTTTCTCTTTGTTTACAAAGAACGTGTAAATCATTTACAAATCATTTAAGCATCTACAGTCACCTGTAAAGACACTTCATTAAGTGTGATTCTCTTTTCACTGTGGGTTTGGATGTCATAAAAGAAGGGACCCATGCATTGGAAATAAGTAGTTCTTATTTCACTTTAAAATACGTTTGACTAAGAGACCTATCAGTAACTCTTTTGACTGAAAATACAATGTTGATAAGTATGAATTCACTTTTTTTTTGATAGTTTCGAAGTTCAACTATGTTATTCTATCGAACTTGAGATTAGCATTTTGATGTACGTCGAAATGAAAACTTGAAATGAATGTAATAAACATTGACAAGCTTGTTAAGCTGTCAGTTGATGCCCTTCAAGTTAGATAATTCCATCAATTAACCCTCGGTTACCGTCCTCATTTTATAACTTCAACAGTGTCCTGGGGTCCGCGTGGACCCATCCCATAAAATTACAAAAAGATGATGGTTTTGCTTCACGTAAGGTATTTATTTATATACTATAAATTTCCAAATGCTCTTCTCCCTAGAGACTTATTTATCGCTTCTTATAGAGGCACTATAAGAACGCACGATGCGAAGAAAAGGATTCACTTATACTAGTTTCATAACAGAATGGAAGTGTAAGTAAAAAAATCATACATCCAGTACATTCAGTCTGCGGTACGAATACCCTTGTCAGCACATACAGTTGTCTATGAATAAGAAAACGAGATATTAGTTGTTATGATGTTTATTTTTATCTTCTTCTTTTGTGTATGATCAACAAAGTTTAAAACAGAAATGTCTCTACTATGTGGATCAAGTTGTCATTATTTGATAGTTTTCGAGAAATTTTTAGTTCTTCTTTTCACATGTTCGACAAGTTACTACTGTGATGCTGCTGGAATGCGAAAGACAAACATTTTGTCCACAATTATCACAGATTTGTCGAACTTTTCGTCCAGGTTTTGCAGGACACAAGTAACATCTTCGTTTTATTCGATTTGTATGAGTATTCACAATAAGATCTTTTACGATTCCCGAAGGAACTTGATATCCAAAAGTTAGAAGAGCCAGTTTGACCTTCGGCATCAGTCGAGATTCTTGACTACGACGTTGATTTTGTGGAATACGCAATAAATGGCAGTTATAAAAAAGCGAAAAATCATATCTAAACTATCATTGGTGTCCTGGGGTCCACGTGGACCCATATTCGTATTTTTTCTCTCTTAGATCTATTCATGATTTTTTTATCAGGATATTGTACATCTACCAAAGCCTAGAGATTACAAAAAACAAATGACTCGAAACAGTAAACAGTTATGTGGTGCGAGACGAAAACCTGTAAAGTGGGTCCAAGCGGACCCCACAACAGTAACCGAGGGTTAAACGATTTTCAGAGATTTTAATATGACGACATGAACACTCAAATCGATAAATATATCTTTTCAGAATTTGTAGAGGCCATCATTTGCCTGTATTCTCTCGAAAAATTACAGAGTACTCCGTATAATACGTGTATAAAAACGACTAGTTTATGCTGATCAACGTTGTACTTTCAGATGAATAGTAGTTTTATCGAAATAAGAACCATATATTGATGACAAACTCATTGAGCTTTATCAAGGTATATACCAGCAATTGAGAAATGACTAAGCGATTATCGAATAATTCCGTTAATTTCATTATCCATGTCGTTGATCTACAAAGAAAAAATGTTGGTTAGTTACAATATATGGAAACCTTTAATGCACTGGAGAATGGCTACGGTGAATTGATCAGATGTTGCGATGAATACCAGTGCACTGCAAAATTTCGCCCTATTTCCGTGCATTTATTCAGTATTAGCACAGAAAACTATTTAAAGAATAAGCACCTGAAACAGGAGTGTGGGTATGGGTGTGACTGTTAGTCATGAGAAGACTAACAGTCACTGTCACACACCCACACACCCACACCCACACCCACACCTACACCCACCGTCTAGTAGCAGAAAATGCAATTCATATTCATTTCAAGAAGTCGATTGAATTCTTCTCTTACTTTTTTTATTCATTTATGTAAAAGAAATTTCACTTGATGTTGCCAATGAAAAATATAAAAAATAAGGCAGAAATTATGAAGAATAAGGGTGCAGGTATGGTTGTGATTGTGGGTATGCAGTGTAGATATGGATGTATGTCAACTTTCCTTTAATCTTCATCTACACTGCACACCCTCAAATGATATTTTGATTAATTGTAATCTTTTCTGGAAGCTTTGTAAAGACCGATAATGACAACGATAACTGTAGGCATATGTCCCATGGCCATACTAGTTGCTGAGCATGGCCCTGCACCTTCGTTCGAACCGACTTTGAGTGCAGCGTCTAATCTATCTTTCAGGTTTGGATGACTGGCAAACGGCAAAGAGTCTTGGCCTTTTGTGAATGTTCGAATAGCATCGATCATTCCTCATGGGTTTCCCAGTTTAGATACTCCCATTTTAATGGCATATTCATCAGCTCTCAGTTCGTCTCTTCAAGACAGAGCAGCTGTTACCAGCCGGGGGAGAATTTGAGCCGTTGTTTTTTGTGCTGGCGTTAGTAGAGTAGATTCGTCTATTCGAGACTGAAGACCAGGGATTTGTGGAGCGATTGGAGACCAGAACATATCATTGAACACTCGTGCAACCATACCTTTGGGGATGTGGGCAAGTTCGCCGTGACCAATTTCGTGCGTCATTATTCCATGAAAAGAGGCAGGAGCGAGGGTACGGAGACGAGCAAACACAAGAATGTAATTCGAACGAGATTGAGCATCGGATAATGTTGAGTTAATACCGATCACTTTATATGTTTGAAGGCGCCGATTAGGGAGCTAGACAAAGATTGAGGTCATTTTATTTCAACTTCGATTTCATCCCTTTGATGAAGAAAGATGATCTAGAAACTAACTATTGATTGCCCAGTTATTACGTAGTAGCAGTTAGAAGAAGGTCAAAGCGAAACAGAAAGATATATCAGTATAAACAAGCTAGCATTCTTTTGGTGAGTTTCGAGATGTATTTAAATAATCAGTAGCATACTTATCAAAAGTGAAGATTACAAATCTATGATCAATACGCTATAGACGTGTAAAAATTGTGGATCACCTCCATCCTACCTTCGGCAACGTTGATAGGAGGACATTGATTAACAACTGTTTTATCGACTTTAGAGAAAAATCTCCTACAAAAAGTTTTCAAAAAGAGTTTTTGTTCGCAATTTTTCAACAGCTTTTCGCTCAAAGAACTATGCTTTTCAATAGTCTGTCAAGTTAAGAGCTCCCTTGCTGTCGATTTCACTGCCAATATTACACTTGCTTTGATCTTTATTTGAAGTCACATTAAAGTAAAGAAAAATTTGCAGTTCTTGCAAGCTTGCTTTGGGCTTTCAACATATAAAGAGTCGAAGCGTAGCCACCTTCAGCGGTAAAGTACAACGTAACTGATGTATTCCTGCAACTGCCACTGGAAAAGGCGAGTTCTAATTGTATTATGTTAAATTCGGCATTGCTTGAAAGAAACTTTCTGCAGTATAATTCAAAAGTTCCCACCTTCTGCGGCGAACTATACCATAACGAATGGACTGCCGCAGCTATCGCCAGAAAAGGTCTATTCTATTTTATTTTGGTGAATTTTTAATCGTTTGAAAGGAAGTCTCTAAAGAAGGATTCAAAAATTTGCTGCCGTCGGCAACGAAGAGCAAATTGAAAAATGATTTTTTAGTTACTATCAGAAAAATGAGTTTGTTTTCATTCGATTCATATTTGAATTCTAAAATTTCTCAGTCAAATATTGTGAAACATTGCCAACAAGTAGCCACATTTAGTGGAATTATCCTGTATCCAACAAATGTTGATAGTTATAATATGGTGATTCTCTTATGTTACGGCAGTCAAGATTTTCACGCATGTAGAAAAGATCTTTTGTTGCGCGGCATCTTGAAAATATATAACAGAGTAGAATTTTTTATTTTGGTGGATGAAAAAAATTTTGGCCGCTTTGGATTTAGGAGTCGGGTATGTCCCTGACGAAGTTTTGCCTCAATCATGAATGTTGTTAAGTTTGCATCTCACCTTTTCCCAAGATCGAAATGAAAGATAATGGAAACATGATTGACAATGACCATTTCGAATGCAAACATATTTCACATAGCTGAGCAAAATATTCGAAATTCATCAAACAGGGGTACGTGTATGATACACATAAAATAAGGCACATCGACGCTTTTTTTTCTACTTTCTCAGCAAAGTCGCGTTCTTTACAACTATAGCAATGTTTGATATTGTGTGCATCAAGTAAAATTCACGAATGAAAATTGCGCAGAATACACTTACTTTTTCCAAAATACCATCCACGATTATTTGAACCTCTTTGCTAAGTTGCTCGTCCACTGTTTTATTGGGTAACTCAATAAAATCGATTATATCTGTCATGGCAGCCAGCTCCATTTCTAAAGGAATTTTTGCCAGTATCAGTATACGTTCAGACAAGAGATCTGCTGTTTGTATTCCAATCTGATTGAATTCTTTAACTTCATTATAGGTAACCCAAGTGTTGTTTGGAATAGTTGCATTTGAAATAATTTTAAGCACAGGGAACGAGACTTGATATAGTTTGGTTAGGACTGCAAATAATTGAGGATCACTAGTAGCAAGCGCTGAGTTTCGAGGATATAAAGTTTCATTCAAGTGGGACTTAATTGTGAGAAAGAAATTACGGAGTGCTGGAGGAAGCTGAGAAGGATCAGGAATTTGGCTTGTGGTTGAAGTGGCAGCCAAAATAATGATATAAACTTGAAATACGTACAGGAATAAGCATGGCATTTTCAAATTTGTCGTTTAATCACCAAGGATTACGAACCATAAGACAGATAATACTAGCCTGTGGAAATAGACAGACAAAATCATAAATTGATTTAACAGCAAGATGAGAACAAGCTATCATACAAGGAAAACACCACAATTTCATCAACGCAGAGCATTTTAAAAAAAGGCATTTAATGCACAGTTGTCTGATGTTTCACATTCGTTAACATGATATTCAAGTTTATGAACGTTCTCGTATAATTGAAACTAACATTATTTTACTCTTGATGACGGTGTTTTAGAGCGTAAACAAATTTCGAAGTCGATCAATCCGTCGACTAGTTCCATATAACTTGTTCACCATTAAAAACGAAGTGATCGATTTAATCGCCAAAGGAATAAAACTCACATCTTTGAAAACAATCAATTAGTGGAACTTGAATGATGTCTAAGCAAATTCACTACCAGTATTGTATCGTTCTCTGGCAGCTACATCACAGAATTATTCGGAAAACACCGTCGAAACGTAGCCAAAGACGACTAATCCATGTGCTTACGATGTGTGTTTTGCAGTCAAACACAGAGATGTAAGCGCTACCGGTTATCGGTCGGTCCAGTGCCGGTACAAATTTCAGACCGGCTGATCTGCCGGTAGACCAGTAATGATCGATCTACCGGCTGGTAATCGGTAGATCGCTCGGTCGCCGGTAGATGGGCCAGTAACCGGTAGACCGACTGGTAACCGGTAGATCGGTCGGTAACCGGTTGACCGGCCTGTCTCACCTTTTCAGACTAGTATCAGTATGAGTCGTCAAAAATTCAGATTGGTTTCATCTCTATATCAGATGTATAATACAACTTGACACATCAAGTTTGTCACGCGATAAACCGAATTTTTCATCTCTGAACTGCTCTTTCTCTCGTTCTATGAATTATCGGCACATCATTCGTTGCCGGTAGACCGATTGGCTGTCGATAGGCCGGCTAGGACAGGTCTACCTGTAGACAGGCCGACCCGGTCCGGTCTGACCTTTTTAGACCAGTTCCATCTCTGGTCAAACACATACATTCAAAAATATCAACATGAAGTGGAAAATGAAACAATAACAGGATCACTTACTCATTGAGAAATAATAAACTGCCATTTTTCTGCGAGTAATTAAATATAGACACATTTTGCTTATTTACGTTACTCATCAATTTCTCAGAATTGAAACTATTGATGTGACAAGCAACGTCATAAAGAGACATGTTCTCATGATGTATTGACTGTAGAAAACTGTTTAAAGTTGATTTTCTCGATATATTCAATATAAATTATTGCTGTCCAATTTTGTGGGGCTCACGTATGTTTTTGAAGAAAATAGTGAGTGTAAATTTTCAGTTCGAGGTTAGCGGCTCCCCCTCCCCACCCCATTACAGACACATAGTAACGGAGAAAGAGAACATTACAGACATACTCTCCATTACAGACAGCCCCCCCCCCCATTACAGACCATAGCAACGTCGTAGGCTACCATTACAGACCTTGGCAACTTCATGAAAAAAAAATTCTGTTCGGAATTGGGAGATAAAAATATAGCATTTTCAAATAATCGATTATCTTTAGAAAAGAACTATTATCTTTTGGAGATTTTAGATATTGGGTATTTTGTCATTAGTATAATGAAACCAAAGGATATATGTGAGTTCCACATTTCAACCCCAAAGAGGCTGCCCTAACAAGCTTTTTTACTTGAATCGGATGAAGTCAGTAAGTGAAATAGAAAACATGTTGATCGAATCTGATTTTACCGAGAAAATTGCGTGTTTAATTAAAACTGCTCTCTAATATCAATGGATGCACATAAAGTTTGATCTTTGTCGACACATCACTTGTTCATTGAATGTACTCAAGACGATGGTTATCGTTTTCTGTCGTTATGAAAAACTATAATGTCGCTCGCGAGGATAAATAGTAATCATAGTCAGCATATGCGGCTTGTTTTTATACCTTTTCTTGTACTTTCTCTTCTGTATTCACCACGTGTTCGTTTTCAATGTTGACTAAAGACCGACTCTCGTTCGAGATGATGTTGGTAGAAAATGATGAATTTCGCATTATAGATTGCATGATTTATCTTTCTTATCATACAACTCATAACGCTTTTTGCCTATGTAGTTCTTTTATCTTCGTTGCTTTTGCTTGTCTAACAGCGTGTGTTTATAAGTCATGAGTATTACTCAGAGTCATAATCGAAGGTCTTGTGACCGGATTATGTTTTTCGGATTTTCCACGATGGATAAGATCCTCGTTAATGATTCGCTTATGTCAAGACATAGTGAAGAGAAATGAAGGGATCGATAAATATGCAATGTTTTAATAACAGCATTCGAACGCTATGTGTATAACAGAGAAGTTACGAAAAAAAAGTGCAAGAACAATAAAAAGCCTATATAATTGACCTAATTGGTAAATAAATATGAAGTACAATTTTTTGATTTTTGGAATAACAGCTGAAATGAAATCGGTTTTCAGTGTGTGGAGGAGGGAGGCACAGTGGACAGCTAGACGACAAAGTCGATTTCTGAGGATGTGGGTGGAGCGTGGGTGTAGGCGCGGGTGTGGGTGTGGGTGTGGAATGGGTGTGGATGTGGGTATGGGTGTGGGTGTGTGGTGCGCATGTGCTTCTCGTTCATCTACACTCACACCCTTCTTCGAATATAGCAACCCAAAGAGCTATAATCGTATTAACCATTTATGGCGCTGAGCAGTCGGCTATGTAGGAGAGACGAGCTTTCGAGGCATCTAATAGAGTTGTGAGAGAAATCAACGTTTGAGCGATAGTATTCTTCAGTTCAATGTCAGTCCTATGTTGAGTATCGATATTAGTTGATAAAAAAATAGTGATTATATTTGTAAGAATCACATATGTTGTTAGAATACTATTCTAAGCAAGAATAGCGGAGACAATTACAAGAGTGTGGTATAGAGATCCTTTTAACTTAGGTTTTTCAGGGTGATCAAATGCTGATGAAATTCAGTTTTTTTAAAATAGAGTCAAAGAATCAAAAAATTAATTTTTTCGCATTATTCTGCGTGAGTGAAATTGAAAACATTATTTTTTTGTGTCTTTTTAAGTTTTCAAAAATGGTAAAACAATCAAATATATCCATAATTTAACGACAATAATAAATAAAATTGAAAGAAAAGATTGTTAGAGACCAAAAATATATCAGCTGTTATTGGCACTATTCTATGTCGAATATTCATCTTTATCGAAAGAAAACTAAAGAAAAAAATCTGTGCTATCATACAAGATATCATTAATTCACTCTAGGCTGTTCAGATTCATTTCGTACCTAGTGCAGTTCGATTTCATTCATCAAATAGTTTGTATATAATTGTCAGTATTTTCTCTATAGAGTTTATTAAAAAATGTATATTCAAAAAAAAACGATAAAGATAAAAACTGCTTCACTACCGAATAAAAAAGAAATAAATTGAAGTTAAAAACATCTTTAAATGTTGAGAAAAGTAAGTGCAGTAAAAAGAAGCACGATTATAGCAAAAACCACTAGACAAAGACAATCGGTGACTATTGCCACACATTGCCAGTCTTGAATTCATCATCATCTTTCTCTTTTTGTCGAGAATAATTAATAAGAATAGCAAGTTGAGAAATCATAATACGTAGCTCAGAACGAGTCATTTCCATATCACATCTATACAATTCTTTCAATGCATTCTGATGATGACAAGAACTGTGAATTTCCGTTGTCGGATGTACAGCAAATTCTAATAGAGAATCTGAGCATTGTTTTTCTCGATTTTCTAAGAATTTTAAAGATTTCTTGTCGAAATTTATAACATTAGTCGGTAACAACTCGAATGTTTTATTCAACAATGGTTCAGAAGAAATCTTAGAATGATGATTATCGATCGATTTATTTCTATTATTTGATTCTTGTTTTTGGAGAAGCCCATTGACGACGAATCTTGCGCCAACTTAAATCATGAATAGGACGCTGCATAAGTAATAACCATGCAAAATAGTTACAAATATACTTACGAACCTGAAATGATTTCTGCAATCATGTGATTTATTCATTTTGAAATATGATTTACCCATAATGATATCATATAATTTTTAGAGTTTCGAAAATGAGGGTGTGGGTGTGGGCGTGAGGGTATGGATGAGAGTTTGTCTATGTCCTTCATTCACACCCACACCCACACCCACACCCTCAAGAATCTGAATAGATGAAAGCCCGAGGTCGAGAAACTCTGATTGGGTGATTTCTCAGGGTAAAAGATCGATTTTGTGATCTTGTGTTTTTCGACCTTTTTCTTTTTTGACCTACCGCAAACAGAAAAACGCATGTCACTTTTTTTCGTATGACCCTCCCTACAGTCGAGGGAATAATAAATTGAATAAATGCAGAAAAAAATATACACAATTATAAAATAAAGCATAAAAAATCTTTTTTTAATTTGTATTTTAATATAAATATGTCTAGTTATTTTTCATTTGTCTATCTGATATTTCGTCCCATTTATTCGGACATTATCAAAAAAATTTGAGCTGCTGTTGTTGCTATTCTCGTTTTTTTTTTGATGTTGCCGTTTTTGTTGTAGATAACTTATTTATAATTGAATTTCTGTCTTCTTCCTTAATTTGACCATACCCATAACCGTTCATATAAATTAGGATAATCAATAACTTGTAGGAAGTGTTCCATAGACAATAATTCAAGGTTAAACCATTTAATTTTATGATTAAATTTAGGTCAGATTGGTAAACAAAGTCGATCAAGTATTGTATTATGTAATGGATCAATAATATCATTTGATGAACAATTTAATAATGTCAAATGATTAGTAAAGATTGAATGTTGAGGGTGTGTGTGGGTTTGGGAATCGTGTGGGCGTCGATGTTGGTAGTTGGACGGATGAACTGGTACGTGTCATATTCTGTACACGCACTGTCACCAACCCCCACTCACCCACACCCATATCCACGCTAACATTTTACAACCTTCGTGGGGTATGGTAAGGCTATGGCGCGAAAAAAATACGTAGGGTAATGTAGGGTAACGAAATTCATACTCACGAAGGACTCTAGTATACGGTAACTCTCATTCCAGCAGATTTTAACATCATAAAAAATTTCAAAACATTCACAAAAGAAAACCAATTCGAAGTTCATGGAGAATGTGTCTCATTCAATCAATACATATTTTCAAAAAAAAAAAAAACAAAACAAGAAAAGATTTATAACTATAGTTTGTGTACATTCACTCCGCCCATAGTCGATATGCACAAAAATTTCGAACCAAAATGACAAGCGCGCCAGGGCTTTGGACTATATGCACGAGTCGTCTTCACTTTTTCTTTGCCTGTTATATGGAAAAGACGAGAAGTGTCACTATCAATCACGAGCCACTCATCAATATTGCCTAACGAACAGCAAGTGATTGCATTCTCGCTCGACACAATATCGAATTGAAGCGACCAAAGACGATCGAATGTCGTTGAGCATCTTAGTTCCATGTGTATCGTTTTGTTGGATTGATTATTGATCATCAGAGCACATGTTCCATTCTTGTAAACAATATCATCGATAATTTCGTCTTGTCCGCACGTATCTGGTGATTTCCATTGTTTAACAAGTTGAATTGAGGGTAAGAGAGTGAATTCACTCACTGATGATCCTCGTCCAAATGTTGACAGGAACAGAGATGTATCAGAACAAGTACAGGACAACCATCCTTGTTCCACGATTGCATCTAAACGTTCGCAGGAGAGCGTATTTTCATTGAGAAGGAAAACGTTGTTGTGGGTAATCGCAATAAAACCTATCAAAGCCGATGACCAACATATGTCACAGAGCCAACCATGAGCCCAAAGACTCTGATTGATCACTGTCAACTCTTGATCAATCAAAGACAAATTTGGAAACTGACATATCAACACGAATCGATCATTACTGGCCAATAGCCTTGAACTGCCACCAAAACGATTGATAGTTCTATATGGGCGGGAAATAGTTGATAAAACATCATGTTCTTTCGAATGATCTTGGCAAACTGTTCGATCACATGCATCATGTGTAGTGCTGATTGATGCACCGTCGCATGTCGTAGTGGTACACGAATGAGACATTGAGTGACAAACACACTATTCTGTGTCGAAAGATTCTGAGGTGATGCGACACGAAAAGAATAGAAAAATGTTTTCGCTTCGCTACCAGCACATGTGTGCACAGAAGAAAAGAAAAGTGACACTCATTCTTCGATCAAAGAAGTCCATACAAGAGTAATACTTGGACTTTTTCCAAGCTTATAGTTTAATGGATGGTGTTCGTAACAACGAATAAATACAAACGGAGATGTCCTTATACCAAAACCACATTTAACAATACTACAAAGAAACTTGTCAGTGCAACTCCAAGACGGACGAAAATGTGGAACTCACAAATTCTGCTTGTCATGAATTCATGATATATTGTCAGACTTTTTAAAATAATTAATTTTAAAAAAATCAAATAAATGAATAAATCAGAATTATAGCAATTTTTATAGTTGATAAGCGCGCTCTGAAATTTAATCATTTCGAATATGTTAACACATTACTTTTCTATTAGTTTATTGGATTCATTAAACATTGTAATGTTGAAAAAAATTATTTATATTGTCATGCACATCTTCAATACATAACTTCTATGTTTTTTATGATATGCCAATGACGATCTGTCACCACCCAATAAGGACTTAACAACGAAATATTAAACATTATTAAATATTAAAAAATATAAAATATAAAATATAAAAAACTAAATCAATTGATATTAACCCTTTGAGGACCGAATTTTTTTTAATCGAGGAAAACACTTTTCAACCTTTTTATTTTATTTTAACTCAAAATCGCTACATAAAAATGTTATGATAATCAAAAAAACAATATTTTTCATCTTTTAAACAAAATGGCAATTTTCAAGTAAAGCACTCGATGTTGGATCGAAAAGCTGCTTCTTTGCTGCTACAATACGCACATCTTCTTCTTTTTCCTTTCACAAGTAAATGCATTTCATTGTCAAAATTAAGGACAGTTTTTGATGATGCTTGTTTAGACTTTTTTCAGAAGGAGGTCTTCCACGACTTATTCGCTCACTACCGGAGCAGAGAGACTTCGCCACTGAAACCATGTAGTTTAAGTATGTTAACTTATCTTGAGTTAACTGATTATAACAAATGAATGAGTTGAAAATAGATGCATTTAGAAAATAAATAAACATTCGCAGTCAGTTCCTTTTAGACTTGCCATCGAGATTGTAGAAGGATATTCTTTGGCTGAGTCTGTCAACTCCAT
>CAJNOP010000139.1:179383-192400 GCA_905250075.1 Rotaria sp. Silwood1 | reverse complement strand
AATTTCTTATTGGGAAGTTATTTATGGTACACCCTATAGGTATAATCATATAGGTATATTCCTATAAGAGTATAGGTGTTAGGGTATACATATAACGATATAGGTGTAAGGGTACAATTAAAAGGGTAGAAGTGTCTAGGTGATTTTCCATGGACATCATAAATCTGATTACTTTTTATATATTAATTACTCTTTATTTACTAATCAATGATGATGAATAGGAAATAGGATAACTGTTGTAGGGTAATGGTTTAAATCCCACCGGATCCTGTCGGATCTCTTAGATCCCATCGTATGATCTGATAAAATCTTATCAGATCTATTCATCGGAAACTGTTGGATCCGATCCGATCCTTTCCCAGTTAAATATTCGTCGGATTCCGGACCACTGGACTCTGAACTCAATCCGACAGAGTCAAATCGAATGAAGTCGGAATCTGACTACTTCCGACACAATTCGACATTGGATACGATCGGATCCAACAAGATTCAGTGATCGGATTTCTCGACCGGGGAATTTTTGGAATTGTGTATAAATAAATGTATTTCGTTTGTGATTCTTTCGATTTTTCTATTGGATTCATTCAAAACAAGTACAGCAGAGTCAAACGCCAACTGATGAGTGATCCCTTTTCGGGAAGATCGTGAAATCTGGATCTTGGCATCGGAGACTCACCGTCTAGCATGGGAGAGATGGAACCGATACCTGTTACCTGCCAGTAACCAGACTGGACCGATCGGTTCGGTCCGGTTCGTACGGATTTTAGATCGGCCGGTCTACCGATAGATCGCTCGAGACTAGTGGACTAGCCGGTTACCGGTAGACCGACCGGTCTATCTTATTTATTTTCCTGTTTTTATTATACAAACTTGTTCAAAATTTCTAGATCTCAATGCCATCTTGTACAAAATACATAAGAAAATTGTGGTGAAAATTAACTATATGAATTATCACTATCTAAAGATAGAACCAGTATGGGTGAAAATTTCAGACTGGCCGGTCGCCGGTAGACCGGTCAAGCTGATAGACCTGCTAGTCCGGTTCGGTCTGGCCTATTTGGACCGGTACCGGTACCGATCATCAAAAATCTAGATCGGTTCCATCTCTGAACCATGGTACTCAATGTTAAAGCAAAGGACGCATAGGTGCAGTCTACAAAACGTTTCAGGCATGATATGGACACTGCCTATTGGTTTTTGGCATGACTTCATATTTGTGTAGCAAAACTTGATGTTGACCAACTGCAAAGAGGTGCGGGAGTTTTTCCATGAAGAAAACAAAAATAGTCTTCTTTCGTACATGGTAAAAAATTTAGCGATAAAAGAGAAAGAGTGAAAAGATTTTGTATGTAGAATATGAAAAATATTCACTCTTGACGTCGAATTTGATGTTTCCAAGAGAATGATGGAATATTTTTCTAAGCACAGGCTAGTGTGGATGGCTTTCACTCAGTTGATGGAATCGTCTTGTTTCGTTAGGTATGGTGCTTTCAAATTTTTATTTAAAGCTCTAGTTAAATTACTCTGTTTTGCTGCCTCATTTTTACAGGACAAATAATCAGTTTAAAAATTCTTTCATCACATGTAACTCATAAAGATAACGGGAAGAGCTATACTTCATCTGACGCTACCAGCGAGAAATAATGCAAAGGATCTGTTTGCGCAGCACACAAAAGCTTATCAAAGAGCCAAGGCTATCTATGTTGAAGTGTTGCAAGAGCGCTCGCTTCGGCTTAGTCGAATGAAAGACGTACTCGTCTTGTATGTGACTCGATGCCACATACGGTTTCAAACAGCAGTTTTAATAGATTGACTCATCAATATCAACAGTTGATCAGTTTCTCTCGTTCTTATTTTCTAGGCTCGGAATCACTTATCTAGTTCGTCTAAGTTTTATTTGAACATGGCAACTGGCACTGTGACCCTAATTGAAAGAGTGATTACTTGTCCAATTTGTCTCGACTATTTTAAAGATCCACGCCTATTACCTTGCTCGCATACATACTGTCTTATATGCATTCAACAAATGGTGACCTTGAATAATAATGGTAAATTTGAATGTCCTCTGCGTGATGGAACCAAAATCGATACAAGTCACATCGATTCACTGCCTCTCAATCGAGTAGTTGATGAAATAGTGACACTATTAGGTAAGTGGATCGAAAATTCTCTTCCCATAAATCTTGGATAACAGTGACAGAATTTTGAGGCTCAGAATTGCGACATTTATATTCCGAATATATTCTAATGGTTAACTAGGTTTTTTCCGAGAGTGAAACCCCTAAAACTCTTCTATTTGATTGTATTATCATCACCTGTCACTACTTTGTTGCTTTCGCTATACTATCATTTGAAATTCAGGCCCAACTCTACGTTTCCCATTACAGAAATATCAACTTTTGCCTCGGATCGTTGAACAAACTGAAATTTTCAGGGTACACTTCTACCGTTATTTCAAATCCGAGAAACATGAATAGATTCGAAAAATCAATTTCAACGAATCAAGTGGAGATTTCAACCACCGATAGATCTCAACGACGGATGATCGCGCGGGAAATTTCAGATCAAAATATTCAACTGAGGCTGAGATATTGATCTCGATATTTTCACTATGGAGGTTGATTGGAAATGTCGACATCAATATCTCAGTTTTGCTTGAATATTTTGATCTGAAAGTTTTCGAGCAATCTTCTACCGCAAAGATCTCTTTGTGGTATACTTTCCAGTTCAAACCGTTAAAATTGATTTTTCGGTCGAAATTCTGCTGCTCTGAAAAAAATAAAGGAGGTTTGCAGAACCTTTTAGACCTCTAAAAGGTTCTGTCTTTTATCCGATAGCAGAACCCCTGAAAAATGGTTCTGGACAAGAAAAAAAGGTTTCGACGAGGATTTCAGAACTATTTTTTCTTATCCAGAACCCTTTTTCAGGGGTTCTGCTATCGGGTAAAAGACAGAACCTTTTAGAGATCTAAAGGGTTCTGCAAACCTCCTTTATTTTTTTCAGAGTGGGGCAGGTCTATGGAAAACGTTGATCATCATATCTCTGGCCTATTCTGATGAATCCAGCTAAAATTTTCTGTGGAATCTTATATCGCTGACTGTGAAATATGACTAAAATTGCAGGTCGAAATATCGAAATTGATTTTTTCCGCTGTTTTCACTGGATAGCCATATGGTTACCTAGTTTTTTTATGCAGCGAGCCAGAAAATTATTTTCTTGGCGCTGTTGGATTTCAAATCATGTTTTGAGTTTATCCTGAAAATTCCAGCTTTTTAAACGACCCAAGGCAACAGCTAATATTTCTGTAATGAGTGTGAAGTGGCCACCGCTGTGGGTGTGGGGTGTGGGTGTGGGTGGGTGTGGGTCTGAGTGTGGGTGTGAGTGTGTGTGGGTGTAGATGTGGGTGTGGGTGGGTGTGTGTGTGGATGGGTGTGGATGAACGAGAAGCACACGCGCACCACACACCCGCATCCACACCCGTGGCGATTGTAAGAATAACACTTTTGCTTCAAATATAACGACAATCTGCATACGACGCGTACAGCAAAAACTCATCAGCGTGTTTCAGATGTCAAGAACAACAATAATGACAAATGGTCAGCATCCTGCAAAGTCTGTACAATGGAATCTATTGCTCGAGAATTCTGTTTTTATTTTCTCTCATGTATTTAGCTTGAATCTGTGCCGAAAGAAGACTTAGTGAAGTTGGTTAAATGTCAAATTTTATTGAAGAAAAAATTGGAAGCTAAATTGAACGAATTGACAATTGCCAATATAGCATTGTGTCAAACGAAAGAGGTGAGATATATAGAGATGGGGGAGCAATCATTTATCAATCAGGACCGGGACCGATCATCTATTAGTCCGGATCATTGTTATTTCGAAGGCCAGAATATCATTTGTCTGAACTATTTTGCAACCAGAAGAGTTTCTGGAGGGTTTTCAGCTTAATTTTATCTGTATTTGACATAACTGGAACCATTCGAGATCAGCCGAAACCAATCGAGACCGAAAATTACGGAAAGCAACCGAAACCAGTAAAAAACTATGTTGTCCTTCTCTATGAGACAAACAAAAATCAATTCTCTGAGAAAAAAAACTATATTTATCATTCTTCTAGCAATTTCGCTGTGAACTCGATGATGAACAATTAAAAACAGAGAACTTAACATGTGATCTTGAACAATCCAAGAAAAATGAGTCAAAACTGCAACAGGAACTTATGGTAACAGTTTCTTTTTTGATCATTAATCGCAAAATTCTACGATCATTCTGAATTTTTTTCTAGACAACACGTGAATCATTGGAATGTTTTCGATTACTATGTGAAACACTCAAGACAAAGGTTAAAAGTTTGGAAGACGAAACATCGGTTAGTATTGTTTTTTCTTGTCTCGCATCTGCTCATTCTCGTTCTTCATCCTCACAGCATCTTCAAAGTGAACTGACGACATCTCGATCATTGTTGACTAATGTCGAACAAAATCTATCGAGACCATCCGTTTCTGACATTTGAATTTGCTGTGTGTTGCTCGTATATATCGATCAATGATGATATTGGTCCGACCAGAATGCTATTGTTCTCGGGGTGGGTGTGGGTGTGGGTGTTGGGTGGGTGTGTGGGTGTGGGTGGGTGTGGGTGTCGGTGTGGGTGTGGGTGTGGGTGGGTGTGCTTGTGGATTAAAAGAATATTCATATCCACACCCACACCCGCATACCAAAAGTAGTGGTGGTCCTATGTTAATTTCGTATAGACGGCTTGAGGAAATTTTCTTTTTATATAGACTGATAGTTAAAAACAAAGCTCTGCATTTCTACGCTATTTGATCATTTTTCATCCAAAATAATAATAATAATAAAATTTTGATTAGACTTGTTTACCTATGATATGTAACGATGACATAAGTCGATATTGTCTTCTATGTGTATTCTTGTCTTGATCTATTCTGTGTTCTTTTCCTATCTTTTCTTTATTTTTTTCTTACCTCTTTTAATGCCTAACCCTCTATATATAAAGACACATGTTACGTTTGTTTGATGCGTTTCTGTAGTTAATTATCACTGTATTTTTAAGTAAGCTAAAGAAAGAAAGTTAGGTAAAAACCAGAACACTGACCATGTCTGTTTCAGTTGGACAAAGAATATTTTGGCTTTTGTATTAAAACACGCACTGCACTTAATATTCAATCGGGTATTATTCATGATGAACTATACTTTGTTTATAGTGATGAAACTCCTGCTCTCAGAACCGTTGAAAGATGGTGTAAATGGTTTCGTGAAGGCCGAGAAGATGTTCAAGATGACGAACTAACTGGTAGACATATTACCGTAACAATATCCAAAACTATTGAGCAATCCCATAGGCTTAATAATAATGATCCTAATATCACAACTGAAGAGATTAAAATGCAAACCGGCCTCCAGACGTTTCGTCGCTATCATTCCGAACATCTGTATTTGACACCGGATGTTCGGCATTGACATTTAGTCTGTCAACGGATGTTCGGAAAAAAATTTAACGGATGTCCGTAACCAATAAAACGGATGTTCGTAAGGTAGAGAATGGATGTTCGGAATGAATTATATCATATGACCGAGTTATGAAAGATGGATGTTCGGAACAGAAACTACCGGGTGTTCGGAACGCAAATATAGGGATGTTCGAGACAAAATAAGTAGTGTGCAAAACGGACTTGGATATAGAGTGGTAGATGAAGGAGAAGAGGTCTCATAATCTCGAGAGTAAAAACTCGAAAAAAATAATAATATCAGTCATCTTGATGAACAGTGAACACGAAATGAGACTTTGCCGTCTGCCTATTGATAGTTGATTATTTACGCGGCGGTTGCATACCTTAGCCAGTTTGTTCCTTGTTTCGTCGACAGCGACGTATCATACAAATTTGTGCCCGTCTAGCACTAAATAACTTGCTTCTCATACGTAACTTCACTCATTCATCATCACCACTCACGTGTCTATATGTTCAGTTTGTTCGCGATTTTTTATTTCAAGATTTTCACTTTTGCTTTTTAAGGCAAGAACTTGCTAAGCTCTTGCGGTTTTCTCAATCTTTACTAAAATGCCGTACGTTCTTCGATCATGTAAAGATTCTGTTTCAAGAGTACATCTACTCACTCTACTCCTTCAAAACAAACTGTACTATTTACGTCATCGTCAAAATCAAATGTCATCTCTATCTCCTCTACAGGGAGTACAACAAAACTTAAAAATATTATTGTCGCAAAACAACAGCAGCAAAGAAATCGAGCTAAATCTCGTGCGATGACAAAAGCGCGTGAACTCTCTGCTTATTCTGTAAGAAAGAAGTTAATGAAATGAACTTTCTTGTAGTACGCTCAAGTCTAACAATTGTTTGTTTGTTTTTACTCTTTAGACGATCGAAAACAACCGTTAGATCTTCCTCAATCACTTCTACCAGCACTTGTAACTCTACTTCTACTTCTCGGTTATCATCGTCCTTGTCGAACGATTCTATTGAGTCTGAATGAACAATTTGACTCTGAACGACTCTTCGGACTCGAAGTCGTCTACGAACGCTACTTCTTCTGCTACTGCATCAACTTTATAATACATGCCAAAAGCAGGAAAAATAACAGTGTACAAAAGCCAAAGAGGCGGTGATCAGTTGTGTCTGAATGGTTTTACGTATCAAATCGAGAAAAAATTGAAGCATGAACTGGAATGGAGCTGTAAAGAAAAACGAAGTCAGTACAAATGTTCATCTACAATAAAAACAACTGAAAATCAATCTGTCAAAGAAAATCCTGTTTATTATTTCATGTCTGCTAGTCCATGTCCACGCCAACATGCTCCGAATAAGGATAAACAGGTGGTTTCACAATTTGCAGCTCAATTAAAAATGGAGGCTGAAAAGGCGCGTACAATTTCAGCTTCTAAACTTAGAAACGATTTGACCACAAGAATGAACCTTATCGACACACAAATGGCTGCTCTACCTAAAGCCACTGCTATAGGTAAATGTACTTGTATGTTTTTCTTCTGGACTCTTATAGGTTGAAATTGAAGTTTTTTCCTTGAAAATCACATAATTTTGCTTTTTTTGCAGAACGAGTTCTGTACCGTGCAAGAAGTAAAACACTTCCACCAGTACCAAAAGATTTATGATTCGATATTCCACCTGCATTTAAAACAACAGCTAATGGTAAACCGATGATTCTGTACGATCACATGTATAATAAGGCAAAGAAGAGAATTATCATTCTTTGCAGTGAATTTCTGAATATTACTTCAATATTAAGGTTTATTTAGATATTCATTAAGTTATTACCATATAGTATTTGATTCAGAACATACCTACTGGTGACTATCAAAGTAATAGCCGAAACGCGTCGTATGATGCTTTGAATCATAGTCTATTATAAACATACCCACCCTTTCCAATTTATTTTACCCCGTTCTATATACCATATGTTGTTCAGTTTTGTTTTATCTTTTTATTCGATTGTTTGTGCTTAAATTTGTACTGCAAAGCGCTGATGAGTGTTTAATATTTTAATAAAATAGCACAAAGCGCGTCGATGAAATTAACTCTGTATTTCTTTAATTATTTTGATCAAAGGACAATTACTCAAAATAACAATATTTCGACTAAATCGATTGCTGAAAAGCAACAGTTGAAACTAGCAGATTGAACTTGTCTTTTCGTTAAGAGATCGGTCGATCTGTTTTCATTTGCTTTATGTACACCTACCTTCTATATAGAACTTTTATTTAGTCTTTTTCTCTTTTAGACTTCAAATTTAATAATGAAAGACGACCATGCGTTAATAGTTTCTTGAGAAAAAGCTCAATTGAGTAATTACTTCAATTTGTATATATAAGCATTTTTTAATATTTTTGTTCTTTTTTTCAGTAACTCTTGTTTAGCTGTAGAATTGTATGCCACACTATAGTTTTTTTCTTCCATACTTTATTAATTTAGAATCATTTACATGTGAGATCTTCCAAAAAAAGACTTTCTCTATATAAATCAGTAATTAGAATCTCTGTATATAACAGTGAAAATCAATATTAATTTTACGGATTTTCATTGACTATTGGTACAAGGAAGGATAATGAAAGATTAGAAAATCACAATTTATCTTAACAATCGTCAAAATACTCACAGACAAAAATCAACGATTAATCGCCAATTGCCTAGTGATTTTCAGAACATGAAATGCTTAATGGTGCTATCTACTACGAGCCCAAGAAGAGTCCATATCAGAACTCTTAAAGTAAAGCCGAAACCAAACCCCGATGTTTCGGATTCGATGCATATGCGTCGTCGTCATAATCATCATCCTATGTATTGACGCATTCATTTTAGTTACGACTTTTTTGTAAAGCTCAGTTATCTCACAGAATCAACATGACGGCTCCTTGCCCTACACCAGCAAGTCTTCTTATGCTTCTAAACTTTTGTTATTGTAAAGAGCGTTTTTTAGCCGACACTGATAAATGACAGCAAACAATCATTTAAATCGAGCCGAGTCAGTTGCCACTTAACCCATTTAGTAAGAAGTTGATATTTAAAAATATGCTTGACACAAGCGAGAGGCTGACATTTTTCTTAAAGTAATACGATACTTCTTTTGCTATCCGAGAAGGAAACAATCAAGTAAATCTCCATTCGATTCGGCTTTGTTCTCTATTTCCTATAGTTCAGTATAAAAAAAACAGTGAACCTAGAGGAAGTGATATATTATGGAAATTTGCGTTTATTGAAATACAGTAATATTATGCATCATCTTTTTTAATACTTTTCTTTTCAAAAGAACTGTATAGTTTTCCTAAGCTACCACTTTACTTTTGCGCTTCATTATCTGTACGTAGCCCTTTATAGTATTTTCTGTTGCATAGATAAAAAAATCAGCCATAATTGCTTCAATGAGATAGTCTTGTTTTTTACAGTAAAAGAAGTATCGTATTTCATGCTTCGAGAAAGATGAAACATACTTGTGTCGACTGTTATGACGCCAATTCATTAACAATACTTTGATCTTCTTCTTTTTCCTTTAGTATTTATTGTCTTATTATATTTTCGATAGAAGCAGAAGCATCAAGAAAGCAATTTTGCATCAAAAATAAATTCATGACTACCAGACATATTACAGAGCTCTGCTAATTACAATGTTATCGCTCTGAAATTAATTTTTTTTCTTCAATTCATCGCTGTGATTTTCGCTTCTATCATATTGTTATTGGTTGCATCAGGAAAGAAATTACATACAATGACAAATCCACTGATTTGTAATACAATTGTTTCATTAATCTTATATTGTACTTTTAACAGTAATAATTATATTTATCTATTATTCATTGTGTGGAATACAAGAGGTAGATTTTATCAGTAGCGTAGAGATTTCAAAAACAAATCTAACGATTTGCGTTCCTGAAGATTTTCGTTATCCGACATAAAGGAAATATATAACTTGACATATATTTTATACAATACATATTTATACTTGATAGTGATTCTATTAGTTATTCCTATTTACATTCTCATGCATGTTTGAGTCAAATGTAAAACAGTTTCACATGAGTATTTTTGAATTTAGTTGATGATGGTTTATTTTATTGAAATGAAATCATTTCTGTGTCATCAATAATAGTAATTGGAGAATAATTTTCAATTTTACTTGGTATGGAAATTCAAGAAAGCTTTAAGTATGATTTGCATATTGTGTTAGAAAAAAGTATCTTGTGTTTTATTATTTGGAACAAAAGTGTTTCAAAACACTTTTTTATTATCAAGTGAAAGCATGATTGTCAATGGATGCGCCTTTGACTCCATAGTTCAATCTAGTACTCTCATTTTCACGCTCACTTCATCAAAATCTATATTACTACAGCTCCGCCGTAGGATGCGTCATCCATCTCTAATAGATAAGAAGAAAAACCTGTTTCTTATGTACGATAGTAAGAAGCAAATTAATACATTCTGCATATGTCTCTGTCCATTGTTATTTTTGTGCTCCGCTTCATGAAAGATTACTAATGTAAATAGTAAAATGGAAAAAAAAACATACCTTTGTTGGAAAAATTAGCTACATTGTGTGCATGCATACATATAAATACATATTTGTATTTACATGACCAGAACTGACTCGCATATTGAGTGTTCTTTATATTACGATTTCAGTTGAGATGACGGAGCAACAGCAAAATGAAAGCAAAAATTTAGAATTATCTACATTGTTCTGGTTATACAGACAGGTTTATGAACAAAAAAACGAACAAGTATTCACTACAGACGATGACACAAATGCGGTGACACGACGAGAATTAAGATCCATTATTAATTACCTAAAAATATTTAATCAAATGAGTGCATGTGAAAATTATATAAAAAATATCGACACGCAAGAACGAATTATTTTAATTGCTTCTGGCATCTATTGCAAAGAAATTATACCAAAAATACAATATCTAAAACAATTGTATTCAGTCTACATTTATTATATGAATAAACAAGAACATGAAAACTGGACCAAACAATTTTCAAAGATAAAACAAACAAAATAAAGTTAGTTCTGATCCAGACAACCATCTTTACAACGAATGTGAGCTTGAGAAAATTTTTAGTTGTTAAGAAGTAGAAAAAAAAAAGTATGTGGATGTGTGTCTGTTGGCGTTGGTGTGGATTTTCCTTCACTGAGCGACACCCACACCCTAGAATGTTCTTTGATCGTAATATATGGGATTTTGTATGTTAACTCCATAAAGCATAAAACTAAATACAAAATATCAAAATCTAGCATTTACTTTCGGACAGCTCCTGTAAAACTGGGCGATTCTGTCGCGATATCTCTCTTAAGAGGAAACAAGTAAATTCAATTCATGATAATACATGAAAAATAAATATAAATTAATGAGAATAATTAGAAATCATAGAATGTCTGAATTACTAAAATCAAGGGGGTAAGTGCAAATCCTGCACCTTCAGTACCTGCTCGGCACCTTCAGCACTTGCTCAGCATCTTCGGCATCTATTCGGTCCCTGGAACAAGTTTCAAGATGAGCACCTTCAGTTCTTTGACAGCACCTCTCACCATCCTTAAGTGTTTCTTGGTACCTACCGGTGCAATGTGCTGATAAGGTGCTGCACATACGTTAGCTGTGCCAAAACACCAAAGTATGCCATAAGTTGTTGAAAAAGTACTGAAAGTGCTGAAGGTGCTAAAGGTGCTCATATTGAAACTTGTTTCAGGTGCCGAATAGGTGCCGAAGGTGCTGAAGGTGCAGGATCCGCACTTTCTCCATTAAATAAAATGTTAATTCTATGTATGATTTAGGTTTATTTCGATTGATTTTCAATTGATTTTTTAATAGATGTCAATATTCGTTATGATTAATTTTTATATTCCTTAATTTTGAATCATTTCTGATAATTTCTATTCATTGATGATGAATAGATATTTATTTCTATACGCTTATAGAGATAAAAATAAATAAGATAAATCAGTAAAAATGAAACAAATCAGCATATTTTTTTTATTATTTTTTATCATTAATAAATAAATAAATTTAATAAAAATATTTCTTTATTAAATAAATTATTTTATTATAAAATAATCAAACGAATTCAATTTAAATATATGAAAATAAATCTTAAATTTTAATGTTTCATTATCATTATTAAAACATGATCAGTAAGAAATCTTCAATTAGTATAGAACTATTTCCATGAAACGATTATATTTCATTAATCAAATATATATATTCAATAAGAATTTTTCTTTAACACATTTATTAATTATTCATATTCAACATATATATATATATCGTTATCGTTCAATTTTTACTGATTATTTTTACTTCATTTCGTTAAATCATATTAAATACTGAAGATTTATTATTAATCATATTTTATGATGATATTTATACGACATCTTAAAATATAATATTTACTTTTGAATTTTTTCAATTAAAATAAATCATCTTCTATTTATTTATTCAGATATTGTTTTTGTGTTATTTATTGCAGTTGACTTTGAATAATCATTAAGATCATACTAGAATTGCTAATATTCTCAAATATTTCCAAATGAATATTTCCTAGATAAACGATTAAGAACAAATGTATTTCCATATTCGAATTGATACATACACGTAACACTTACTCCATTTCATATATTATGCATTTATTAATCGGTACGAATTTAAATTGAGTTGAAAAGAAAAATAAATACCAAAATTTAAATGTCTCTAATAATATTTATGACCAAGTGTCAATAGTCATTGGAAGGATTTAGACCATCAATTTTTTCCCATGGACGTATAAACAAATGTTCTTTGATCATATTACATCCATTTGATTTTTGTCTTTCCCTTTATTTATTTTGGTCATCTTCCTATTCATTTTCTATGGATTATATTCTCATTGATGATGGTAATTAATAAGAAAGAAATAGTCGATAAATGGCTTATATTATACATATTCAAAAATGAACCATTCGTCGATACTGTCTTATATAATATCCTTGAGTAAATAGCATGCATTTTATATGGCTAAACGCCGTTTTAAATAAGAAACAGTGACAGCTTATCTAAATAGAAAAACAAACAAAAAAGAATAAAACACAGCGTTAAATAATTAATGTTGTTTTTTGAAACTACGCCATGTTTCACTTGGCGTATATGTAACACCTTTTCCGAACAATTGTACCGTTTGCATTCCATTACTGAAAAACTTCTTTTGCCAATTTTCATCTGTGTTAATCATAAATCCTTCACATTGATCATCAGAATTACAAAGTGCTATACCATCAACCATTGGCAAAATGCATTTAAAATCCTTATTTTCGAATCTATTTAGATGATTGTAACATGAATATGATGAAGTACTCTCGACTGCATTTGAATTACTAACAAACATATAATTAAAATTTTGTGATTTTTCGCATGTCTCTTGATTACTATTAATAAGTAAAACATATATGCAATAGATCAATTACGAATATATATTAATGTTAAGTTTACTGACTTATTTC
>CAJNOP010000139.1:96968-179283 GCA_905250075.1 Rotaria sp. Silwood1 | reverse complement strand
CTTGAATCGGATTTGAAGAACGAGAATTGAACTCGCATGACCCAAATCTCAAACAAAGAATTCGAATTTCGATTAAATCAATTGTGCTCCTTTATTTTTACTCTGCACTTGTCGATCTTTATATAGGAATATTCATTTTCCAATCAACGAATCCACACATGAGTATAGTTGTAATTAACAGAATCTTCGACAATCGTGCATGTTGATGGTAGACAATTTCGCAACTGTCCTACAAGGTCATCTATCATCAATGTTTCCGGGAAATCCCCGCATCTTATATGGCAGATGTACAATCCTCGAAGATTGGTCATTGTTTTCACAAGATCAGACATACATAATGAGTTGTTAACTTTGATGGAAAGCGTCTCACATTGTTTGCCCAGCAGTGAACGGCTCAATAAATCACATTCTCTATCATAATAAGTCCCTTGACCGTTTGCATCTATGTGAATTGAAGCATTCGTATTTATGAATGATGACATTTTGATAAAAGAATAGCAGTGAATAAATTATACTGAGTATAAATGAGGTGCTCGGACAAGCAATTTGTGGAGCTGCAATTGGTGATGTTCATCATTCCAATTGTAGTCTGAAACTTCTATTGATATCAAACGATTGAACCTTGTGATGATACTCAGAGCAATACTCCAAAAGCTATCATTGGTCGGAAACTGAATGCGAAGGTGCTATAGATTGCCGAAACGGATATATGATCAAAACGATATTTTTGTATTCCACAGTAAAAATTCCCAATGAAGGGTGTGGGTGGATGTGAGTTAGAGCCCGTCGGGCAGGATCCGAATCCGGACCAGCTCGGGTCCGTACTGGGTCTAAAAATATTTTTTTGCTGGGATTGGATCCAAAAATCTTGGATACAATGAACTCTAGTGTGGGTGACTGTGGGTGTAGCATGTTTGTGTAAATGAAGAGATGGCTCCTACTCACATATCCTTATTTCATTGAAAGGGAGAAATTACTACTGATGAGTTCAAAAGTGATGCTTAATCTCTTGAATACATCGTTGAATGCACCGAAAATATTTCATCAAAAACAACGTGGCTATTTGAGTCTACCATGAATCTTCAGTATCAGGATTACAAAAAAGTGTAACCCACTCACTGCTGCTGGTAGTACTCGAAGTCATACGTCTCAATGCGTCGTACGAACAGGAAAAAAATAATATTGTTCTACGATTTCATCTTTCGTTGCCAAAATGTTGCGAACGAACAAAAGGCAAATCCTCTTATGTTGATGTATGTTAAACTTTACATGAAGGGCAGCAAAACAACAATCTGTCCTATAATACTCAATAACGGCTAGAAAACTTAATATGCAGTATCATATGAATTGCATCTTCTAATCCATTTGAAAGGTGTTTTATGTATACATATACATGTATACTTGTCGTTGGTTGATCGAAGGATAAAGTAGAATGCATTAAGCAAATATCTACGATTGTATAGTCATTGCTAAAGGAGTATCAGTCAGAACAAAGGTATGTATCAATCTCCGAAAGAATATTGAAGGCACAATTTATATATATATATGATCTGTGTAAGATTGAACTAAACCAATATCGAACTGAAAGATAAGTAACAGCGAGTTTCAAATTGATCTAGGTCAATATAGAACTGGAATCGAAACATCGTTAATACATTCCGCAATACATCTATTACTTCGATGTATGCCACTTACGGAGCAAAAGTTAAACTAAAATAGTGTTGGAGAATATTGAGCCAAAATTCATGTAAAATTCAGCGTCACAAAAGCAAGTGTTCAGGTATTATTTCAAAGTACGGTTTCATTTCTCTGAATGGCACTTATTGGTAGCTGCTATTCTACCGACTCGCAAAACAGTGATTGAGCTTGCGAACGTAATCGAGAATGGAAATGATGCTTTAAACTAAACGATTACAAAATTATATTAAATTAAATTATCCAGAAAAGTTATTACTAACATTTGACTACAATCGTAAGATTTCCATGCTTTGAAGCATGAAGGGTGACAAGAGAAGTGATATTGATGTCAAACTTCATCGATTCTGCAAAAAAATTCAAAATTTCTGGAAATCAAATCTTGCGTTCATCAATAACCGATCGACGTACTATTATTGTGGCAGTGTGCTAGACGATTTGAAAAGACATTAATGAAAAAACTGACAATGAATTTTGGGACCAAATCAAATGTGAAGTTGATTAAGGCTACTATTGGATACCGTCAAGTATCACTGACATTTATTTGACATGCTGTTTTTTATGTGAACTTAGAAAATTGGTCCAAATCCATGTTTCATTTTATCGTGTGATTTTCGTGTTCACTTAAATTCGTAATCTTTTTATTCTCGAGTATTTTTCATGCATGATTCCTTTCAACTCCTACATCTTAGTATTCAGTCATTCCGATACTATCCATACTTATCTTTCAGGCCGCCCATGTCGCACATTTACTTGAACTAACGCCGGTATACCGCAGTAGTCGTGAAAACCGGCGGTATACCGGCGGTTTTATTGATTACCGCGGTATGTTGATAGTAAAATTCTCTCTATATATATATATAATAACGTTCTTTTTAATTTAGAGAATTGTGAACATTGCCATAAGCGGTAAGTATTTATTATATAAATTATTATTACTATATTATTGTTTTATTTACAATGATCTCAATCCAAAATGAAAAGTACGTATTCATGCAAAATATTATTTTATTTTTTTTTCTACTTTTATTTAGAGCAATTTTTGGAACTTCAAAAGAAAGTATTTATTTATTTTTTAAGAGTTATTTTATTTTTTATTTAGAATCTATTGAGCATTATTTAGTCGGAAAAATGTAGCAACAAACGGAACTGTTTATCATTAAATATACGATCCATTGTCCTATGAATCTGACAATGAACTTATATTATCGTATGCAAAAAATTAATTTTATTGTACTTTATCATTTGAAAATTTTTTTTTATTTTAATTCTAGTATTACATTTGGTCTTGAGTGAAATACAGGTGTTTCCGAGAAGAGAGAATTTAGTAAGACCTATATTTCGCTCAAGACCAAATGTAATACTGGAATAAAAACAGAAAAATAAATTTTCTAATGATAAAGTGTAATAAAATTAATTTTTTGTATACGATAATATAAACTCATTCTCAGATTCATAAGAAGCAGATTAATAGGCTCGAGCCTTGATTCTACCGGTAAAGAATGAAATTACCGCCGGTATATTGCCGGTATACCGCCGGTTTTTTTGGAACTACCGGCAGTACCGCCGGTCAACCGGCGGTAGAGCGCACATTATACCGTTCGATCAACCGGCGGTATATCGCCGGTTTTTTCCGGTTCTAATCACATGGGCGATATCGGATTGATCCAATCTTAGATTCGCTTAACAATTTCAGGCCTATCCCAGATTCGACATGCTTCCTATAATTAATTGGAAATTGAACGTAATCTCAGTTTGGACGTTGATGTATTTTGCAATTTCGCTTTCTTTTAACATTGTTTTGGATCATTGGTTTCTCTGTAATAAAAGTAGATGATTTATCACAATGTAACTTTTCTCGCTTTAAGTCCTTTCTATTGAAAGAGCTATTTGCAGAATTGCACTTCTAACGAGAGACTATATTTGAAATACGTATATCCGTATTTCGGCTCAGATACATGAAGTTTATAATGTCTCAAATTGAATTATTAAAACTCTGTACGAAGCATGCACACCGTAAGATCATGGCAATCAGGAAAGTTTTGAACAAGATTTAATAGATATACGAAGCAAGTTTGAAAACTTTCTTCGGTTATCTCAATCAAAAGAATTCGAACCTTCATGAAACCTATACGGGCAAGAACGATGTATCTGAGAGTCTGAGCGAAAATTTCACAGGATTCATTGACGTTAGTACGATAGAATAGAGAAAATTTTGACTCTGAAACTGCCATTACTTGCCCTGAATCCTAACAGTACCTGCTTTTGACTCATTCTTGCATTATCAGAATCAAATTTCATTGCTCGTTTGATTTACTTAAAGGGTTTTCCTGTACAGATACTTTCATAAAAATCTATATTTTTTATATTTAATAGTTATAGCTTTCCTGTTCAAAAATATGTATGTATTAACAGAGAGAACTTACAGTGTCTTTTTTTTTGACCAAATTTTTAGATATTAGACTACCCGAAAAATGAATCATTTGTATTGGCTAACCTATTTGTCTTCTCATAATCTCACTGATAATCCTTTTTAACTGAAGTTCTATTAGATTTACTAAGATTCGTATAATACCGCTGATCAACATTTTCTTTATACATTATTGATGCTAGTGAAAACTATGACTTCCACCTTTCCGATACTAGAGATTTTCCACCAGCTAACTTTCAATAACGTATCTGAGCATCGTAGTCAATGATCGAGTCGGATTGTAAGGTACATTTACACCTCAACGACAACATTTTCAGTCTCGTCCGTCAACTTACTCCTCCTCTTGATTTTAGATTGAAACGAACAATGACAATGAATTTGTTCTTACTACTCATTTTCAAATTCATGTTGTGTTCATCGACTTCAACAAAGTCCAAGTTAACATTGGATGAATATTTTAATTATACACATTTTCCATCGTTCAGTCTTTCCCCAGATGGACAACAGTTACTTGTTCATATCAGACGTCTAACATGGGATTCCAACAACTATGAAAATAGCCTGTGGTTATATGAAACGCAAGGACGAAGAAAAAAGCTGATCACAAAAAAATTGTCACAAGAATTCAAACCACAATGGTCACCCAGCGGAAATTGGATTGTACTACGACAAACTGAAAATTCAATGACAAATAACCAACACACTCATTATCACTATCGACGTTTATCCGAAAGTGATGAAAAAATCGAACAGTATATTTATTTCTATTGTGTGCTCTCAGAGCAACTCTTGTCTGTTTCATTTGGAACAGAAATTCTGTCCGCTCTGACATGGTCGAGCAATGATTCATCTCTTTACTTTGCTACAGTTAGGCCTTCATCAACCAAAGAAGACGAAGATTTAGATGAAGCCGAATGGAAAGATGTGATTCAATATCGAAAACGTAAATCTCCTATCGATAGTACAATCTATCGTATCGATATTGATAGAAAAAATCGAACACTAGTTGCGAAAAGAAATATTCTCAAGAACGTTTCTTTTCTAATTGGTCAATTATTGTTTTCTTCAGTCGAACAAAAACTTGTATTTACATCCGTGGGAGGAATTTTGGAGAGCGTCAAGGATTTTGAAATATATTCAATTGACTTACGAAATCTATCATCATTGTCAAGAATAACAAACAACGAAGTCATTGAGGATAATCTACAATTGTCGAGTGACGGTAAATATGTATTATTTCGGCAGATCGGTCAAATTTTGGCCAAAGGAAATTTCAACATTACACAACAACATTTGTATTCCGTAGATTTAACGAACGGGCAAATCGAACGTCTAGCAAGGAATTTCAATGGTAATATCGTGGAATACGCGACGAGATCCGATGGTGTCTACATACTTGGACAACTAGGTACAAATGTGCACATCTACACACAACAATCACCGGAAAGGTATTCAGTTCTGCAACATGGATGGAATGGAACGTATGAATCTATTACATTATCATCAAATCAGAACGGTTCATTAGCATTCCTCTATTCATCATACAGACAACCAAAAGAAATTTATTTTATTCGCAATCTAAACAAACTCGAATCAGCAAAAGCAATAACAAATGAAAATAAACTGTTGACTCAAATAAATTTACCGCAAAATAAAGTATATAAATGGACTAGTGATGTAGATGATCGTGCAATTGAAGGAATTTTACATTATCCACCTGAAAAATTTGAATCGAAAAATCTACCACTTCTTGTTCTCCTTCACGGTGGTCCATATGCAGCAAGTATCAATCAATTTGATGGAAGCGCAGCTTCTTTGACTCTATTGGCAGCATCGGAAGGTTGGCTAGTGTTAGAACCGAACTATCGAGGATCAACCGGATATGGTGATCAGTTTCTTAATGAAATTCGTTATTATCCTTTATCTTTACCAGGCAGAGATATACTTTCAGGAGTCGATCGTCTGATAAAAGATGGTATTGCTGATCCAAATAGTCTTGCAGTAGGTGGTTACAGCTATGGTGGCTTTTTAACGAACTGGTTAATAACACAAACCACACGTTTCAAGGCTGCTCTGACTGGGGCCGGTTCTATTGAACATGTCTCTACTTGGGGTACAATGGATTTACCTGCGTCAATCAGCTATTTATTTGGCGGATTTCCATGGGAAGTACCTCATATATATCAAGCTGAATCTCCTATTTACCACTTAGCAAAAGTACGTACACCCACGCATATAATAACAGGTACAGATGATACTCAAATTCCTGCTGATCAAAGCTACATACTGGAACGTGGGCTACATTACTTAGGAGTACCTGTGAAACTATTACTTTTTCCCAACGAAGGACACTCGCCGTGGATCAATCCTTGGCATTTAAAAATCAAAGTTCGAGAAGAACTCAAATGGTTACAAACATATGGGCGTAAATCTTTGACTACAACAATAATATGAACTGAAATAGTTTTTTTTAACTACAGTAGAATTTAGGAATGCAAAAACATGAAGCCTTGAGATTTGTTATGAGGTATTTGGATTTGAATTTAGAGTTGGATTTCGTTTGGACTCGGATTTGAATTCGATATCTAATGTTTGCAGTTGAGTTTGGATTTGATTTCTAAGATTTAGATTTGGATCCAGTATTGATATCTAATGTCTCGGTCAGATTTGGATTTGATCTCAAACGGATCAAACCATTTAGACTTGGTAGGATAATGCACCATCACCAATATTATTTTTTTTTATCCCATGAATTTTTACTACTTATTGATAAATGGAGATATCCGAGCATGCTATACATTTGCGTAGGCTACTAGAAAATTATTTCAGTGGAATGTTCGCTCTGGTTGTTGTTTAGACTACTCTCCAATTATAAATTCTAAGCATTTTTATACTGTGATAAATGTCTGATTGATCTTCTTCTGTGCACACTAAATAAAAAATGTGTCGTGTTTATATGTCGTGAATTATTGTGTCGCACACTCCAGCAGAAAAATGTGTCGTGCTTTGAATGTGTCGTATACGAATTTGTCGCGTTCCGTCTGCTGACTATTCGTTCACCGTTTTATTATGCACACATGGTCATATATAAACAACGTGGTTTAACATAGAAAAAAAATTTCAAATTATTTTTATTTTCTAGATTATTTTTCGATTATTTTTTTTATCGAGAAAATGCCAATCTCGATCTATGATCGTGAGAGGACTACTCTGAAGCGGTCTGATACAAATCAGATCAACTCGAGATTGGACAGATCCCAGGATCTGACCAGCTTGAATTTACAGAATAGGAATAATTAAATGGAATTAAATTGAAAAAAAAACATCGAAATATGATTTTCCAAAAGGACCAATAGAAAATGTGTCGCATGTGTCGTACGAAATGTGTCGTGGTCCTGCTGGAGAAAATGTGTCGCAGTGAGCTCCTTGTGTCGCACTCTAATGTGTCGTACAATGTGTCGCAAAACACGACACTTGCGACACATTTTAAATTAGTGTGTTGAACGAGCCTGATAAATATTCTGCTCTCAGGAATACTGTTCTGTTTTATTTAATGCCTTCATTTACATAAAATAACTTGGTTTTACTCATTTTCCTGTATGCACATATACTACTTAAATTATATACTATTTAAAATGACAACCTATG
Organism: Rotaria sp. Silwood1; assembly: GCA_905250075.1. Lineage (NCBI taxonomy): Eukaryota > Metazoa > Rotifera > Eurotatoria > Philodinida > Philodinidae > Rotaria > Rotaria sp. Silwood1. The sequence goes on along the minus strand of CAJNOP010000139.1, from coordinate 171,509 downwards.
ACGTCGAGGGCAGGTGTGGCTCTGGGTCTCACTCATCTCTCCAGCGACACCTTTATACAACCACGCTCACACCCACACAAAACACCCTCTATGTTACTTATATGCTTTGAATTTATGATAATTAGCTCGACGAGATCGCTCAAGAATTTAATGTACAAATATTGCGTTTGCCAATGCGTCATTGTTCATAAAATCCGGTTGAGATCTTCTGGTCCGGATTGAAGGACTATGTTCATAAAAACAATACTATCTTTTCAATGAACAATCTTTATGAATTAGTCGCCAAATTCATCGCTGGCTTTGATAACAAGCTTGCGCAAGGTGCAATTTGTCATGCTAAAAAACTTGAAGCTATGTATAAAGCAGCGGATGAATTTTTAGAGAACACTATTGAGCCACAATTAATTGATGACGACTCGAATGTCGAGGTCGATAATCTTTTCGATACCAGTGATGAAAACACATAGACTGATTTCTTTTTTCATACGTTTTTCTTTGTAATAGATTCACAATCATTGGAAACAGCAAAATAAAAGAGAAAATGGCTGGCAGGAAGCACTAGCTGTATCAAAGTTAGGAGGAATGATAAAACTCAGTCGTGATCAAAGTAAATCATATCGGCATGACACTTCAGTCTCCATCGTTCAACACAGTATGATTGAAAACCTTCACGAATATACAATAATAAGGCACTTTTCTCGAAAAAAATCGTATTTTTGACGCGTTAAAGACGCTCAGTGTAACGAGGATAACTTTTGAACGGTGAGTGATAGAAAGGTCGAGTTTGTGAAAATTTTAAAAAAAGGAGACCTTATGCTATCGAATGATTATCTTGAAGTTGAGAACTCATAAGAAAAACGTTTTTATTCTGTGACGCACAAAATCTTCAATTACAACTAACAACCTTGATCAAACATCAACCGCCTGAATATAGCATACACTTATGCCCCAGACTGTCCTGTTTCTGATGGTGAAAAAGTTAGCTCGCTAGCTGCATCCGTTCGGGAGATATTCCTCTCACAGTTTTCCCCATCTACTTCTGGCGCCGACAATAGTTACTGGCTAACATATATTTTTTAGATATTTACAAATGTCAATAATGAATGCAATAAAAAAAAACGCTTGTGTAAATGAATATATGCAAAGCAATAGGAAGGACTTTTACGTTTTTTGGTTCGAGTGCAGTATAGTCGATACAAAAATGAATCAAACGTCGATTGTTTTTGTCTTTTCCCCGAAATCTTCTAGGATTTTCTTGGAATGCATAGTGTCACTGTCATCTACTATTGATAAGTTATCGTTTAAAGAATCGACAAGTAATGCGAGACTTTTCTTGGTCTCTTGTATTGCATGAGGTACGAAAATATCGACATGACATGGAGCATATATTGGTAAGTCGTTTTGTGTTTTTCGAAGAGCAAGTAAATGTAAGCGTAATATGGGTTGTTGATCAATGTCAAACAACTGAGCCTGACTAAATATGAGTCCATTTGGACGAAAATGGACAACAAATAGATCGTCAGCAAGTACACCCATTTTAGATAATACTATATGACCGCCATTACGATTACAAATAATTCGACGTACGAGTTGTCTGTATCGACTATAGCACCACCAAGCTAATGGAGAGACCAAACGTTGATTGTTACAAATATATGTCACATATCTAGAAGCACATTAATGCGTTTATTTCAAGTGTAGAAAAAAAAATTACTTATCGAAGACGCCATAATTTAGCAAGTCTGTTGAATAATTAGTCATGAACATACTAAAATCTCTTACGAAGTGCAACACGACGAATAAACCCTTCAATAGTTCTTGAATGTCATGAAACTATCTCAAGTTTTCTAATCTGATTGACCACGAGAAGAAAAGAATTAGTTCTGTAAAAATCAAATGGTCGAAAATAGGAAATAATTCTTTTGATCTATCATTTTATAATGTCTATCATAGAAGCATTGTTGTTGGAAAGAAAGAACTACTAAACACTATCATTTTTGTTTATATTTGTACAATTACCTATCCCATTCGTCTACATCGTATTGCCATTCGATTAATTTTGAATGACACGTGACGATAGAATGCGTCGATCTGGCTCGATTCAGTTTATTTATTTCATGCCACATGCACCAACTGCCGGCGACGAAGATGAAAGTACTAACAGCGATACAAACAGTTATTATCAAAAACCAATCGACAATGTCAGGTTCATACGACATGAAGCCTAGGCTAACAACGGCGCTGACAAATAACAGAGAACTTCCTACAATCAGCAATACATAGGCCAATATCACTATAGTCAGCACAGAAACATTTCTTCGTTCTAGTTTTGGCAATGCTTGATCGAAAGTCTTAAAGATAACGTTGTCCACTACCATATCGTGCTTCTGAAATAGTTAGTAACAAGAATAAATGTGCATAATTTTTTTCTTCTTCTGCTCGATTTATTTTGAATGACGCATGAAATTAACATCATTTTTTCTTGCGTTCTTCACATTATTATTGGCAAAAAAAACGAGTGGCATAGGTAGTGAAGAGAGAAAAAAAATGTATTTTTTACATGCGATACAACGAGACGTATTTTACAAGTGTGGTATTAGATGAGTCATATCAGCAAAATATTATTGAGTAACATAGATAGTCAAATGAAATAAAGCCAGCTGTTGACAATAAGTCAGTGTCAAAATATAATCCGGATTATTTGGACGTCAAGAAAACACTGTCATGAACATCTAATACAAAACGATGTTGCTATAGATGTCGGTGTGATTCTTTTGATTACCCACACCCGCAATCAAGAGCTACAACGACATTAGCTATTTAGGCACAACAAAAACGGCATACGAACGAAAAAATATTTTATATAAATGCTTAGTCAGCTTGAATGTGTATATTTCATAAAAGAAAAGAAAATTCATCTTTCTCTTCCAATCCATAATCAATAAAATAAGTTCCACAGTCAAAATCAAAAATTAATATTCATCATCTCTCTTTGATCCTGATTCAAATATACAATATTTGATACTTATTTTTCGCGTTGCACATACTTCGACTTAGCAAATGAAATAAATTTCAAATGGTGAGGTCTTCTAATCTGTAGTCTTCCTGTTCCGTATTAGATTCCAAACATACATGATGCTGAGTATCTAAGCGATACTTAGAGTATGTCATATGATGCTTTGAATCTTTGTAGTATTAGTCCATGTACCCACGCACATTCACACCCTCATTCTATTTCGGTAGAACAGTGTCAGTGTGTGTTGAAATAATACTTGTTTATGGAATTGAATCGATTTAGGAGTCATTGCATGAGGGTCGCACCTGACATCCTATTATAGATGCTCAATCCATAGAGTGTGGGTGCAGGTTAGGCTGTGGGTGGGAGTATGTATATGGCTATGGCTGTGAATCTGACTGGGGGTGCTTATCTTCGCGCATTTCACATTCACATACACCCACACCCCATGTGACTAAAAGGGATTTATAGGAAGTTCAATTCGAATATACTATTAATTGCAAAGGTATCATATTCAACGGCAGTAAGTTTCATTTAGCTTACTAAATTGCGTCGCTTAGCTAAAAAAATAATAAAAGAAAAGTAGTAATGATGGATTTATATAACCTGTGTGTGATTAGTGCTTTGTTAGTTATACTGTTGAATCGAAAAGAGGTTGTATAATTATAAACTCAGTTGACCTTCAAATTTTAGAAAGATTCATATTTGTTTCAGTAGATTTCAGCAACTTTATCATGAGTTAATCTCGTCCAAACTAGAAACAACATCATTGCTACTAAGGTTTTTAATAAGATATTTATTTTTGTTTTGCATGAAAGAAAGTAAAGTTTTAACAAATCTTTTAAATTTCAAATAAATAATTAATTAAATTTATTTTTGAACTTATTGAATTATATGAAAATGCATCATAAAGTAAATGACGTAAAAGTAATCAAAGAATAAAATCGTTAAATTACAGAATAAACTTCATAATCATGATGAAATACTTTTACTTTTTAATTACAAATAATCTAATCTTATAAGATAACTAAATATAAGAAAACGAGGAAAACGAATAATAAATTGTTTCTTTATTCTTATTTCCTATTTCAAATTGACTGAAATTTATCATTTTTCTTTCTGTTCATTATATAGGTTAATATATTGTTTCAGATTTTCTTATCTTATCTACTATATATCTTGAGCAGAAAAAAAAGCGTTTATCTTTATTTTGTTTTAGATAAATGAATATTAATCTTTCTATAACTAATCAACGATTTTTATAAAAATTATTTAATAAAATTATGTAATGTTAGATTTGACAAAATTCATTATCTTCATGATATGATAGGCCAAAATCACTTCGTGTTCTTTCACATTTATCGAAACTTATTGAAAATGAGGCATGGTTGATTCTATGCATTATTAGTAGTTTAATTTTTTTTTAAATTATCAACAAATTTAAGAAAACTTACAAAATTAAGTCATTATCAAGTGAACAAAACCCAATCGACATGCTTAAGCTGTTGCTTGCAGGAGGTGTAGTAGAAAAATTTGAACTGACAAGAAAATCTTTTTATGTATGAGATGAAATCCCGTACAAATGATTTAAATGTTATTTATCTTTGCAAAAAGTGAATAAAACCGGTCGTAATAATTACACCAATTACATATTTTACGTCAGACGAAGACGAAGAAAGAGGTGATAAAAATTAATACTATAATTATCTTTGTCTTATAACAACTGAACAATCTTATATTAAGTAACTCATGAAAGAATTAGTGAAGGCAATACTTGGTGTGGCAAAAGTTTTGCGACATTTGGTGTTTTTCATATATCTCAGTTCAGACATAAGATAAAACCTTGAATTCAATTTTGGAAGATGTGCTATTCAATTCTCTACAAAAGTGTGTTTACCTTAATTTAAAATAATAGAACTGAAAGTTTTTATGAGTCAAATAGTGTACTTATATGAATTGCATCTATGTCCCACCCGAATTTTTAATAAATTATTTTTTCTGTAAGAACGAATATTTTTCTTTTAGAAATAACAGACTGCCAAATAGCTCTTGAAAGCTCCGGTCGATTGCTTATATGTTTAACATTCATTCTTTCCATTAGATAGAATTTTTCGCGAAGTAATATTTTGAAAATCGCAAAATTCTCTCTCTCAGTTACGCCTTTCCAAAAAAACCTCTTCAGAATGTGATATATGGTCAAACCGAGTTCAATTTTGCAGTATTTTGAAGAAAAAGAACTTCTCTTTCTACTGGACGCTCAAAAAACATTTGACAGAACGATTCAATTGGAATAAGAATCTGAACATCACCAAGAACACTGTTTTTACAGTAGTATATCAAACAGATCACTTTTATTAGGCCCAAACAAATTGTAATCGAACGCCGACAACTTATTCTGAAAGAGCATTGATATGTGATCGTATTGCGAATAATTAGTTTCTTAAGCACCTGTTTATAACAGCAGAAACTCAGAAAAAGTTTAGTAAAAAAAAAACGTATGGAGCATAGATGCAATTTATATAAGCACACTGTTTGACTCATAAAAACTTTCAGTTGTATTATTTCAAATTAAGGTAAATACACTTTTGTAGAGAATTGAATAGCACATCTTGCAAAATTAAATTCAAGATTTTATCTTTTGTCTGAATTGAGATATATGAAAACCACCAAATGTCGCAAAACTTTTGCCACACCCGGTATATGTCTAATTAGTCAAAAATCGTTTGGATGTTTCATAAATGATTGTGTTGCTTTTAGATGCAAGCGGCGAAACAGTTTTCCATCCACCTAATACGTGGTTAAAATATAACTGTTTGTCAAAAATCGGATGTTTATGTATAGAATGATGCAATTCATCGATCTTTATTGTTTTGGCTTTCATGCTTATCAATAAATTTAAAGCAAATGATGAAAAGCAACATTTTAAAATAACTATATGACTTTAAAAGCTTTGACAGAAGCTACAAGGCAAATAGAAGATTAAGATTTAGGCTTATCGTTGCCAAATATTTTTCTTATATATATCTACATCCTATGTAAGAAAAGGTCGAAAAAAACCTAATTAAAACCTGATGAAAATAGTGCCATTTTAGTCGATGATTAATCACGAAAAACTATCATCATCGGTTTTTTTCCGCCCTTTTTGTATGGATAACATACATTACCTGTTAATTAATTTCATCTATTATTACTTTTTAGTCTATTGTAATCATACAGTAGATTATAATGGGCTATTTTCGAAATCAATTAAAACCACTTCAATTCTTAGTTGATTATTATGGAACTGGAATATATTTTCGAAGACTATATACTCAGTAGATATTCAAATCATGATTTTTTAGGCTTCCCACGCCCTATATGTTCTAGCAACTGTGAAAAAGTAAGAGTCAGTCAGTGACAACAGTGCTGAAACCATTTTCGAAATTTCTAAAATCTTCCAAAGCATTTTGAATCAAAGACTTCTACAGTTGGTTGTAGTTAGTCTAAGTACTATGGATTTTTGTATTTAATGTCACAGAATGATTTTATTGTAGATGTCAATTACTAAGATAATGGTATTATTATCTAACAGAGTCGGAATAGAACGAGTATAGAAAAATGTGAACTAATTGAATTCTAAATTTGGACAAAACTCAACATATATGTCAAAGTTCTTCGAGAGAAGGAAAGGTAAATACAATGACAGTTGCCGTTTTCTATGTCATGTATCATATATATTATCATTCGGATAAGAGAAGTTATGCATTGAAAATGCATCTGACAATACATACAAGTTTTTTCAGAAGAACGATGGTAAATAAATGAAATGAATTGGTAGAGCAGTAATTCTAATTGCAAACATTATCGAAATGATAACATTTCAGAGGTCGCGGATCAATCCTAAAAATATTTATCATTTTAATTTATTCATTCATTTGGTCATTTTTGTTAAATAAATTATTCTAACCTCTCTGACAATATACTATGAGTGTATAATAACCAGAGTTTATGGATTCCAAATGTTGGTTTCTTATAGAACCATAAAGAAAAGTTTTTTCTCATATATCTACTCCATATTTCTTTCATTTCGTAGTTGTTCTTGCTGTATTATTATCTTGTATTGTATATGACTCAACTTTTTTTTCTATACACATAAATAGAATGATGTTTACTTAGTAAAAAATCCTTTCTTTTCATATTCATTTATAAGTTCGATATTGCTCATAAGCTGATTATAATTGTGTGTTTTCGTTCAACATAAAACTTGCAATATAAATATTCTTTGCTGTTGTATGAATGTAGAACAGATATTAAATTATTCTATGGGCAACTTAAGTACATTAATCCATGTATTCGATGGATATAACAGTTATGAAAATTTCAAGTATGATAACTGTCAAGATTCGTTTTGTTCAACACTTTAATATACACACATAGCATGAATACTCTAAAAGAATCCGTTTACCAAAAAACCCAAACACGTTCGAAAACCCATTCGAACACTTTTAAAGATTTTCGACAGACTTTGCAGACATCTGTAGAGTTTACGAAAATACCTTCTTGGTTTCCGAGTGTTCGAAAACCCTACGGTATTCCACACTACCCATTTCAACACTCCTAAAGTATTTTGGAATACCTTTTTCCTGATATGGGAAACCCAATCGTATTTTCAACAAAGTTAGAGGTATTGTAGGAAACTGATATTGCTAGAAAATTGAGTAGGTATCCTCTGGGATATGTGAAAAAATCTTTTAGGCTTTTCCAAGTGTTTCCGCAGAAAACAAACGGGTTCTTCAGAATTCTCTGTCTTAAAAAAGTATGGTAAGAAACCAAAATTCGTTTCCGAAGTTTCGGATGTACTCAGAATGTTCCACACCGACATACGAATAAACGATCCGAAACTCCCTCAAAAGTGATTTTTTAGTGTTCACACTTTTCGTTTTCCATCTTTCACCTCGCTCAGCTTTAGACGTTCTCATAAGCCAAAAATCTCCTCATACTAAAGATATGGCCTCCTAACTTACGAACCATCTCTACTATTGAAATGTTTCCAAAACTTGGAACTATATATACACTACTGAAAATACTCATATGCCATCTATGCACTCTTACTTTGTTGTCGGTTTTGAAAAGACACCAATCACTTTGAACCGTAAGTAACAAACTTTCCAGCAACCATTATTTTTTCATATTTTAGATTCACTTAGGTCTAATTCAAATGGTAAGTGATGACTCATACTGAAAAACACTATCTATTTCTTCGTTTATACTTTAGATTCTTTTTTGATCTGATTCAAATAGTACGTTATATTGGATCTGATGAGAACTTACAAGATCTCTGGTTTTGTTGGTTCGATGTGATCCGGCTAGATTTCAAAATGCGTTCTGTCGCTGGGAAACGGTCAACTTGTATTGCGCTGCGGCTATCGTGAGCTCGAAAATTCTTTTATCAGTTCACGAGATCGGTATCCGACAAATACTTTAAAGAGATTATATCGATTGCCGGTATCTTGAAGAGCCTCTACGGGTTTCTTAGAAAACGTTTTTTAGAGAGTACTCAGCTATGGTGGTGGCATGCCTTTGAAGTGGAAAAGATTAAAGATAGTGCATCTTTAATCTCAATGTATGCAGATTGATCACGCAAATAGTGACGAAATTAAGTGATCAAATATAAAGAACTCTTGAACCGTTTTTATATTTCACTAGGCTCTGACCAATATGATCAAATTTCTTTTCTCATAAAATAAACATTTATAGCAACTGCTTTAAAGTCTGACTATTGTCTTGAGTCAATGCAAAAATTGTTTTTCGTAAATATTGTCCATGCGTTTCACGAAGATATTGCATTGCTTGCTGAGATGGTCACAAACATATCAAACAAATCTGAGAATTATTTTGGAATTTGTTGTGAAAGACATGTTTCTCGCAATAAATATCAATCAAATCCTGGATTCGACACAAAAAAAGATGTTCCACCATGAATAGATTGGTATTTAACGTGTGAGGCTTAGTATTCTAGTGGTAGGATGTTCGCTTCGGAAGCGAGCGGCTCAGGTTCGATTCCTGGCTGGGCCTGATGTTTTTCGTTCATTTTTTTAAGCTGAGCATGAAATTGAATTTGAAATTCGTTAGATCGACATTTTTCTGATTGTTTCAAGCTTTGTCTTGCAGCATAATCAATAGAGTTTCAGTTCTATAAACAATTACAAATCAGTATAGGATCACATGTTTACTTTTTTCTCTTAAATTCTGTCTCTCTGCAGAGTAGCTTATTTTTCTATGTCATGCCGTCATTAGAGAGACAACAGAACGATTTATATCGAATTATAAATCTCTATTGAATAACAACGTAATGAATGATTTTTATAAAATCCTTCTAAAATGCACTGTGCTTTATATAGCAAGGCTTCAAAAAAGGAGAGAAAAGTTTTGGATCATCCAAAATCTAAGTTTAATCTCACGTTTAGTATGAAAGATCATGGAAGAAAAAATAAGATTGGGCTCAGCCAAGAATCGAACCTGGACCTCTCGCATCCTAAGCGATCATTCTACCATTAGAATACTGAGCCTCATGAATTATATTTCCGCACCGATGCCATCACTATCATGAAGAATGCCTTAGGGCACAATGAATGTAGGTGTGTGTATGAGGTGCAGGCATCCTTAGGTGAAGACAGGATCATACTTATAGCTTCTCAGTTTAGAACATGTCTGGTTTTGACCAACTAATGGATACTTGTGAATGCTCTGTATATTTTATTAATATCCGAAAATAAGCATTTTTGATTTGCTAACAAATTTTGAATGGCTTACTAGGTTCCCAAGAGCAGTCACAATGTTTGTCACCAATTCTTTACAAGCTTCGAATATTACAATAGAGGGCGGGTGTGGATGAAAACAAGACCCACACCCGCGCCATTACTCCATCTTTTATGAAAATTTATATAATATTTGAGTTTTTAGCAAACTATTATAGCACATAAGAAGTTCAAATTCAAGCACAAGTTAGCGAAGGCATTGGATCATAGATAAAAGTTTGCAAAAAGAATCATATCAGATAAATTTGTTGTATCTCAATTTTAAGTAAAAATAACTATGAAAATAAGATAACTTGTTTTCAATAGTAAACACTTCATCGACAAAGATTTCCCGATAAGAAAGATCAATATCTTCCCAATCTGTTTTATTCAATTAGGTCGTTTTCTTTTTCGACCATGAAGAATTTCTCAAAGTTTTTATTCACAAGAAAACTAGCCCTCTTGAGCTGAACAAAGCAATACATCACTGATCAAAATTATTCACTTGTGTATAATATCTCGGCCATTTTTAGACAAAGACATCTGAGATTTGTAGCATATGAACTATAGAAATGTAGAGTTACCAGATGACATCAGTTTCGATTGCTTAAATTGAAGCCAAGATAATGTCTATAGCAATTCTGTTTACTTGTGAGGCCTAAAATTCAAGAAAACGACCTATCGGTAGATGTAGTCTTTTAATGCGATTATTTGTTATGAAAATTTGGTTGAATCTCATCTAAGCATTAAAGAGCTGCGGATATTTGACATAATGATAGAATTATCGAGTTATAAGTAGAGACTAGGCTGATTTCATTGACCTAGATTTCTAAAAGAGTACATATGTTAAAAGCTACAGATGTATAACTTTAAGATCGGCTAAGCTCATAGGTGAATTTCTTTATTTCAGGAAAAAAATAAGTCGACAAATTAAATCAGACTGCAGATGTAGAATTGTTGTTATCGTCCAGCTACTTTTGGAACACCTAGTATAATCTTTTTTTTCTTTTTTCTTTGTGAATTTCATAAATTGTCAATAGAGGTCACACTCTACAAATCAATGATAATATCCTCAATCGTGAATGGATTTTATTATAGTAACGAATGAGAATTAATCAAAAGTATTTAACCATGAAGAAATAATCGATCTTATGATCTCGTATTTTTAGAAAACAAAAAAATTCTCTTTCATCGATGGTAAAAGCACCGCCCGATGATATTCCGATGGCTGTCGATAGCCAAGAATCATCTTCATTTCAATCAATGACACCAATAACATCTCCAAAGCAACTTCCAATTCATTCAATGCGAAAAAAAATCATTCAAACAGTATTTAATAATGATTGTTGTATATTCTTAGGCGAAACAGGTTGTGGCAAAACAACACAAATTCCACGTTTTCTTTATGAAGCTCGTGAAAAGAAATTTAAAAATTTTCCAAATAAAAAATCTCAACGACACAAAAAATTAATTTGTTGTACACAACCACGTCGTGTCGCTGCTATATCAGTTGCTGAACGTGTTGCTAGTGAAATTAATCAAAAATGTGGTGAACTTGTTGGTTATAGTGTTCGTTTTGATGAATCTGTTAGTCGTCAAACAAAAATTAAATATATGACTGATGGAATGTTATTACGTGAAGCATTACTTGATCCAAATCTTCGTCAATATTCAATAATTATTCTCGATGAAGCGCATGAACGTACGTTGCATACAGATCTTTTATTTGGAATTGTTAAACAAGCATTAGAATATCGAAAAAAATCAAAGAAAAATCCATTACATGTTCTTGTTATGTCCGCTACGATGAATGTTGATTTATTTTCGAATTATTTTAATCAAGCATCAGTTTTATATTTACAAGGTCGACAATATCCTATTGACGTTTTTCATGTACAAGATGTTCAAACCGATTATATACATGCATCACTTGTTACACTATTTCAAGTAAACACAAAAAGGTTTTTTTTTTCCTTTATGGAATAAGTTTTTAATTGTAGATTCATCGTTCAACACCATTGAATGAAGGGATATTAATATTTCTAACAGGACAAGATGAAATCGATTCGACATGTAAAACTATCAAACAAATTATAGCTAGTGGAACAGAATCACTTGAACCTATTATTGTTTTACCACTTTATGCCAATATGACAACAGTCAAACAAATGCTTGTTTTTAAACAAACACCTATGAGTAAGAGTATAAGATATTTAATATTTCCTAAAATGTTCATTACATTCCAAAATGATAACGATTCGAAGTGTTTGAAATTTGTTGATAGATGAAAAGGATTATTAAAAATAGTTAGCGCAGAAGAAATTGCACTAAATCTCGCGAGAGAACTACCTGAACTATAATACCTGCCTACAAGGAGATTATAGTAAAAATAGATAAATCCTAAAATTTGCCGTGCTCATGAGCCTGTGGAACTGAATTAGAATTGTTTTACTGAAGTTTCTTTATCAAAATATTGAATTTTCAAGTAAGCTCAATTGTTTGACCAGAAAACATTCTTTTCAGCTGAAACGTAACTGTTTTAGTATTTTTTTAATCTTGTTTATTCAAAAATATGATTCTCCGAAATCGATTCCAAAACACCGACCGCTGTTCATATCAAGTCTTTTTCTTTCGTAAACATTCACCTAAGAAACCTTGATTTTTCTGAAATCTCTCATATAAGAAAGTTGAAATGTTAAACTTTCTGTTGTACTTGCTAATGTTACAGATGAACTGTTAATAAATTATTAATGAACGAAATTTATTTAGATATTCGTAAAGTAATAGTTTCGACAAATATTGGTGAAACATCAATTACAATTCCTGGTATACGTCATGTAATTGATTGTGGTCGTGTCAAAACAAAAATTTTTAATCCACAAACTGGTCTTGAACTATTACAAGTACAAAAAATCTCACAAGCACAAGCATGGCAACGTACTGGACGTGCTGGACGTGAATGTCCAGGAATATGCTATCGCATGTATACAGGTTAGAAGATTCGAAAAAAAATCAAATTTTATCACTAAACACATCATTTAAAAAAGTTTTCTTTTCATTATGATAAAGGCTTATTAGATATGATTTAGAGAGAGAATCTATGCAAATATACTCTATATTTTTCTCAGGCAATCTTAGCAATATAATTGATTCTAACTTTCCTAGTCTGAGTTGCAGGAAGATCGGAACTGAAACTAGGACTTATACTTGTCGTTGAGAATGATTATCTTTTATCGTCGTGTAAACTATATGTCAGATGTCATGTTAATACAACTCATGTATTCTAGATGGATATGAGCAAGACGACCAGAGTCTCTCGTTGGAACCGTGATCACAAACGACTGGTTCCTCTCATGTATACACATAGTTCAAGTTTTGCTTTATTAATTGTTTTTAGAAGAAGAATTTGAACAATTACCATCAACACCTATTCCTGAATTACTTCGATGTAATTTAGCAACTGCTGCATTACAAATTCTAGCAATGGGAATAACAAATATCTCAACATTTGATTTTCTTTCTAAACCAGATGAAAAATCTATAACAGCGGCTTTACGTGAATTATCTTATCTTCGTGCAATACAAACATCAAATGATAATACATATGAATTAACAGATGATGGACGAAAAATGGCTTGTTTTCCACTTGATCCAAAGTTAGATTAAGAAAACAATCTTATATGCATATAAAATTTTCTATTTTGTTTCTGTTTTTTTTGTTGTCTAGACTTTCGCGTTGTTTATTAGCTTCATCTGATCTCGGTTGTTTAGAAGAAATGCTTAAATTAGTTAGTATAATGAGTGTTGATACAATATTTCTTACATCATCAAATATAAATGAAAAAATGAAAATGCAAAGACAAAAATTTACAATGAATGAAGGTGATCATTTAACATTATTAAATGTTTATAAAACTTTTATTGCTAATAAAAAAACAAAAGTAAATATTTTATTTTTTTTTTTTTCATCAAGATGAATAAATTTTAATAAATAGGAATGGTGTCAAATCAATAAAATCAATCGACGTAATTTATTACGTGCATGTGCAATACGAAAACAATTAAGACGTATTTGTATTGAATTACAATTAAATATTAAATCTTGTGGAACTAAATATAATCTCGTTAGGTAAAGAAAATTTTAGTTTTTTATTTCTATATGGTCTATTTCAAACAAGGATACAAATGTTTTAATTTTGCTAAGTTATAATTTGAATTTCCTTTTTCTTTTTAGGCAAGCACTTGCTCGTGGTCTATTTATGAATATAGCTGAATATTTCAAAGAAAATGATTATCGAACAGTAAGTTTAAATAAAATTTAAAAATTCAAATTAATTTATTATTATTTTATGTAGATAAATGATCGTCATATTGTTAAAATTCATCCAAGTTCAGTATTATTTGGTGCTAAACCTTCATTAGTTGTTTTTACTGAATTAATTCAAACAACAAAACGATTTATTCGGTAAAGAATCTATTGACTTTTTTTTTATCTATTTATTTCTTATTAAAATTATGAATAAACATATATTTTAGAGATATAACAGTAGTTGAACCAGAATGGCTACTAGAAAGCAATCCGGATTATTTTAAAACACGTCTGTCTTCTAAGTAGTTTTTTCTGTTTTTGTTATTATACAAATCGGTGATGGATTTGTGATTTGTTTATTAATCAAAGATAATAAAAAGATTACAAAAAGAAATCTTTTGTTTTTTTTTTGTTTAATTATCATTTTTTTCTAATGTAATTAATTCTTTATCATGAACACCTTGTAGAAGTAATTCTGATGAATAACTAATTATTTTACGACGTTTAGCAGCTTTTAATGTTCCAGCTAAACTTTCAAATGTATTTTGAACTTCATCATTACGAAATAAATCACCAAATGTTGTTTCATATTTACCAGTTGAAGAATTTTGTTTACCAATTGAACGAATAAAATTAACTAATAATGATATTTCATGTTCGACTTGAGCTGTATTAGCCATCTTTAAACTACTATGTTGATAAAAAAGAAACTTTATTCTATACTATTGTTAGTTAGTTTTATTCGTTCTATGTTAGTAAGACTAACTTGACTTATCTAATATTATCACAGATTTCATGATGTCGCTCTTAGTCAATGAACGTGAATTTTGTGAACTTTAATTAAATAATAAAAAGAAACAACAGGAACAGTATATATATATGATATTAAATAATAATTCATGCATCATTTCAAATATATAATAAAGAAAATAAAGTTTGTAATATAAAGTAGCATTAAAAAATTCAACACACTTTTTATTTTTAATACTAATCCTCAAGGATAATTTACTGAATATATTTCAATGGTGATTTCGAAAGCTTTGGAAGAGAGATGTTTGTTTTTTTACTTCTTATGCCATCAAGAAATTTTCTCTGACGAAAAAAAGAAGCTGAGTTTAATTGTTCATTATTCAACAATAATTTGAAGACTTCTTATATATCATTCATTGCAAAGTTTTACGGATTAGATTTTTAGTAAAAAACATTTTTGACAAATCATTATTTTTCATATTAATTTAATATTAAGTATTAATAATTAACAATTCTAATCTTGGTTATATTTAAGAATTTCAACTATGAAACGAACCTTTCATTTTGCAAAATTAAAATATTTTGAAGAGCATCTTTTTGCTATTGTTTTAACTTCTTTAGTCTTGGAAATAACTAATTTTTGAAAAGAATAAAGACTATACCTACGAAATATATTTATTTTTACTAAAATTTGTTCTATGAAATTCTACACTCAATAGAAAAAACCTTTAAAACTATTGTTGAATAAGGAGCACTTTGTTCTAAATATTTTCTCCCTACTTTATGACATCATTTATTATAGTATATTATTCAAACGTAATAATGTATTTCATATATCATAAAACATATGTTGTTAATAATTATTTTTTTTTTGTTGTTCAAGAAAATAAACAACGAACAAACATTCAACCATAATTGATTCGATATATTGATAATAGTGATGAATTCATAATCTATCGAAAAGTCAATTGGTAACTAACCATATGTTTATTGATCTGTAGAAAAATGAAATTATTAGATAATAAATTACTATGCTGTGTTGTCCATGAAAGAAACAAATACTTATTATATTAAGTATGTCTGTCATAATAATTGACTTATACATATATATATATATATATGGCAGATAACGAATAGAAAAAATGAACGTATGGTCTTTATAATCTCTTGTTTCTCTAATTGAATAATTTCATATTTATTACATAATTATTCTGCATCATTAGAACGATAAGTGTTTAAGATCATTTCAATGTTTTCAAAAATTTAACCTTGAATTATAATCTATTGATCTTATTTATATTCAAACTTGAATTTATCTGATCGATAAAAATTGCAAATCTGTTTGTTTTTTCTTTCTGTTATCTTCAATAATTATTTTAATATTCAATTCATTTGATTATAGAAAGATTTCTATTAAACTTCGTCTTGATCTATGATATTTTTTTATTCATTTCTACTGAAAAAAAAAGCATATAATTACTATGAAATAACGCATTAAAGAGATCTTTTAAACTATAGAGAGTATAGAATTAGTGATCATGTTAATTGATTATCTATGAACGTCATTCATGTGTCTAGGGAAATTTCATAAAGGGTTTCTAATAGTTAATCGATTCTATCGGTTTTACTAGCTATATTACTTAGTATATTCCCCGAGGTTCATTAGATACTCTTTTCTACGTACAAACGATTGTCACACACGCATCCTATATTCATTTCTTCAAAAAAAAAAAAAAGTATACTAGTCGTGAAGCAAACAACAAATTGAAAAGCAGGATCGGTTTTCTTTGCTTTGCCCTACAGTGCAAAAATCTACATATTGATCAAATTGTCTTATTTAATATATATATATATATATAATAAAAATTATCAATTAAATAACAATGTAACATCGATAATCTTATATATTAATTGAAATGCTAAAAAATCGTGAATCATATAGTAGACAACAAGTAAGTAGGTTTTATCATGTGTTTTGACGAGATTTGATTATTATTTTCTTTTTTTTTGCTTTGCCTTTGCCTTTGCTACTTGAACCGACAGGCGAACTTACTCTTCCGATTCCATCTTTTTTATTATGTTAGCTTTATTATCGCCTTTTCTTAATGTCATTTCGAGTTTCACTCTTATCCATCATGTTCTGTCGTATTTTATTAATCAAAAAATTTAATATAAAACTTGTTCAGCTTTAGGAAATATAAGTGTAAATGCTTCATAACCAACACCATATGTATATAAAGATAATTGTTCATGTGATGGAATTTCTTTTCCATCAGTATGAAATTCAATTAATTCAACAAGTGGTCGAAACCATCCACTACATGTTGGTGTTATCTTTAAATAAATATTTTTATCAGTTTGTTCGTCAAGAGGTGATTGAAGAAGTGTTCGAAAACTTGATGGTATTATAATACTACTCATAGGAAAACAATAAAGTCGTGGTCGAACTCGAATTGTACAAAAAGGTTCATCACATTCAGGCAAAAAAATTTTTACATTAGTATTATCATCATTCCAACAAAATCGTGCTAATTTTTTTGGTACACTCCAATTACGTCGTCCATTTATTACTGAATCCATAGAGGAAACATAAATCTGTGAAATACGATAATATGTCGTATCACCAAACTGATAACAACCAGGAAAAAATAATAGTTCATCATAAGGACCTACGGGTGAATCAGTATAACGTACAAGTAACATTCCACCTATACCACCACGAAAAGGACTTCGAATAGGATCAGGATTTTCATTGAATGATTCTTGAATTGATCGTGATCCATGAACAAATAGATAGGCTACTTGACCGTTCAAAGTCCATGGAGCTGGAGCATCTTTTATTTTATTCATATTGTCGACCATAACTCTTAGTTAATGATAAGTATGCTTATCATTACATTACTTTTGATAAACGACCTTTGCTTTTTTATTCTTTTATCTAATCACAATATATTCACCACCACTCATAACAAAAAAAAAACAAAATATGACAGTAATGTGGTGCCCTCATCAGGATAATATCTCTAGAGCTTATATTAAATAACAAAATATTCAAGTATACTCATATTTTATTTCTAGATGAATGATTTTATTCATAGAAAAAAATTCTATCATTATTAATCTTTTTTTTTCATTCATTCATTTCTAAATTGATCTGTTGTTCATGTATACATTAATATATATATATATATATCTATAGAATTTGGTCTAATACATGTAATTGATAGTTTTTTTTTTGATGATAAGTATATTGACTGAACACTTCATATTCATATTAAAGAATTAATATTAAAACTCAAATAATAAATCAATCTGTCTCGAAACGACAACAAACGTTGGTCGTATTGTTCGTGCGTCATCACATACTTTATAAGGCGGAGCGATCATCAATATTAAACGAACTACAATAACAGCATTGGTCCAATTAGCTTTAGTGCGTCGTTGTTGCAAACAAAAGAAGAAAAAAAACTAGAAAAAAAAGAACGAGGAAAAAAAATATAGATCATCTTATTATTATTATTTTTTTCTTCTCTTTTTTATTTTGTATTGAAAACCGAGAAAGCGAGAGAAATAACATGCACATGACATCTCGCCCGTCGGCTCACTCATTCGATGACTAGTCGCATAGTCCTATAAAGAGAGAAAAAAAAAAGAAATTTGCTATTACTACTACTGTTGCTACTATTATTGAGCATAGCGCAGCTTACTTATACAATATAGACCAGAGATCATCAACGCACAACGCATAACAAAAGTTGTAGCATCAGCAAAATGATCAAGATGAAAAGAACGAGACAACTGCCCTTTTTCTTCTTTTCTTCGTCCGTCTCATAATTGTGTTTGGTGCATTCCGCTCATCATCGTCGTTTCGTGATCCATCGACGCGAGTAGCTCAACGACACGTCACACGCACTAAATCGCTTGACTAGATAGAACGATAAACAAGAAGCTTTTTTTCTTTATTTGTCCCTTATCCAAAGTAAGTAGATAAGTTTCTTTTTTTTTCCTGATATATATATATATATATATATCAAAGTTTATCAATATCTATCTCATTTTAGTATATTAACTATAATAAATGAGAAAATAATATTGTTATTTTAACATGTTAGAAAGAAACAAAAAGTAAACTAAATGAGATAAATGAGACAGGAAAATAATATTTGTATGATTTAAATAGATGATTTCGTCATCGGATGTTTTATGAATTTGTGAAAGAATGATTTCTTTGATTTATATAGACATTTGTATCAATTTAGATAGATGATTTCTATTATTCTTCAATTCATGTTCAATAGAAAAATAATAATTCATATGATTCCTCTAATGTTTTTTTTTCTTTTCTTCATGATTTACACATGTAAATCAGACATAATCGTTATTGATTACATAGAAGATGCGCCTTATTCTATAATACGAATAGACAGTTATATTGAACTATCACACGTTCCAATTAGTAGCACTTGATCGATAAATAGATTGGGGCAAGACGATGTGTGCTAGTTATTGAAATAGCAACAACAAGAAAAAGACGTATTGATTAATCCTTGATGATGAGTCCTTTTTCTTTCTTGTTAGGCAATGGCATCATATTTTATCTAAATGGTACCAAAGAGTATATGTTCTAATATCGATTTGCCTTTCAACTAATACAGCTGGAAGTATCTTACTAATATATAGAAACGCATATTGGTAATATCGATTATAGACACTATCAAAAATGAATAATTGTGATGAGAAAAACCGAATATTATATAGAAAAATATATAAACGGATGCATGTAAGTTTTCTTCTAGTTTTCATTCTTTTACTATGTAATGCTGTGTTGAACAATGTTTTTTCTGGTGTGTAGTTTGTATGTTTATTCTCGCGTTTCTATTTCCCTTTTTTTTTTTTGTCTGATCTTTTTCTAGCATGATGATTCTCGCATGTGAGTGTTTGCGTGTATGCAGTAAGGGTGTTCGAGCCGCAAAAAAAAAGGTGAAGAAGAATGAGAGAAGGAAAAAGAAGAATCTCGATAGTTCACTAGCAATAATGTTTTATTCCGATGAGAATCGGCTTAAGCGAAATAAGGCGTAGTAAGAAACGAAGAAATGATCGTTTTTTTTTCTTTACATGCTTTATCATTGTCATAGAATTTTTGTTACCTATATATATATATATATTCATTAAAAATACTAACTGTTGTAAAATGATCATGGAAACAAATATATAATGAATTTTTTTCTTATCCGATTAGTTTCCGATATTTATTTATTTATTTATTTATTTTTTTGATTAATAATCTATAATATTAAAAATCGATCTTGATTGAAAATACATAAATTAGTCAATGGGGATAATAATAAATCAAAAGCAAAAAAACAAAAAAAAAACGAGTTTTATTTCTATGTTTGTAAAAATAACAATTTGCTTGGACTGATTTATTCCTAATTTTTTTTTTCGGAGAGTTTGTAATGTTATTATTCTTTCTTCTTTTTGTTAGGATGTCAAGATGGGCACTGCCGAATCGTCTCAATCGTCCGAAATCGGTGGTATCGGCGGTTTTAATGATCATTCATCATTTCGTAGACAATCGCCTAATGTTGCTCGTTTAATACGTGGTGAAAATTCACAAAAAATGGAATATGAATTTCCAATATCGGACGTTAATACAACGAATTTAGGACATTATCAACATCATAGTGGTGGAACTAGTAATCATATGATATTAAGTGGAAAAACTAATCGTCATATATCTGATCAACAAATAAATCATAATGATAATTTTTCATCAAATATAAAAAATTCTTCAAATGAATCATCAAGTTTATGGTTATCATTAACAAGTTGTTTTGGTTGTCGTAAACGTGAATCAAATTCTTCAACAATGAATCCATTACGTGATAAAGTACATGCAATACGTATTGTTCGAGCATCAAATGATTTAACACCAGCTGTATTTGATTCACATTATAATATAATAACACTTGAACAATTACGTGAATGTGAAAATAATGGTAGTGGAAATCTTAATGATACATTAAATTCAACAAATCCAAATGATATTGAATCATCACATAATAGTAATGGATCAATATCATCAACAAAAAATGAAAATAGTCGTCGAATAAGAAAAAAGAAAAAAAAACGTGCAGCTGCAGCTGCTTATGCAGCTCGAACAATGACATCGGATGATGATGATACATATGAACGGACGCAAGAAAGAGGTACATGAAAAACTGCTGGTCAGTTAATTATCTTTATTTAGTCAGAAAAATGTACGGTTATATTGTGTGGTGATAATTGGTTAATACCCGTGCAATTGAGTCTCCCGCATGTGGCAAAAATACGGTTTTTCTTTTATTCTTTTTTGTATAATTTCTCTTGCGCTTTTTTTTTTTTTTGAAATTCTGTGTTCAGTTTTGATGTGTTTTTTTTTTCTTTGCTTCTTCATTTTCCTATTTTCTCTTTTTCTTTTTGTTCCTCTCGTTGCTTCATGCATATTGTATTTATCAAGTAAGAATTATGAATGGAAAATCAAAAATTAATTTTTATTTGACAAAAAAAAAAAAGAGAACAACGATAATACGTAAATCAAGGCTATTCATTTAAATTGAAATACAAGAATAGTCAAGAAAACGGAATAAATTTTCTTTCTATAAAAAAACTAAGAGGCTCATACGTTGGTTGATTATGAAGAATATTATTCTGCGGCTACATTCTATTTATAGTAAACAACAAAAAAAGAAGTAAATTACTAGATAACTTCAAGCGAAATAAAAAGATATTCATGATTTAATGTTATACTTCAATGATTAAAAAATGTCACATTGTAAAAATTTCTAAACGACTTCTTTTTAAATGAAGTCAGTTTAAAATTTTTTTTTTTTTTTTTATGATTAATCATCATGCAATTGACATGCAATAACTTAAATTGTCTCGTTCATAATTAATCGTTTCAAATTTGTCTCGAATAAATATTGAATAGAAAGAAAAAAAGACTATTTTGGTATTGATTAAGTAATATTTGCATGTTTAAAACAAATAAAAGAAACAAGGATTTTTTTTTCTAATCGGAACAGTTGATTCTATTTGTCGGAAATTTTAACCATTTTCAATTTTAAATAAGTTAGTATTAATTTGATTATCATATACAAAAAAAAAAAAAGAAAAACAAATATTTTGTATTTTTTAATTATTATTTTTTATACAAAAGTAAATTTTATATTAAAGAATATTAATGAAAGATACATATAGAGAAATTCTAGCTTAGATATATTTCAAGAAAATGGATACATGCTATTTTAAGTTTATCTAAGTTAGATGCACATTCATTTGTATGAGTAATCAAAAATGAAAGTTAGATCTCTAGAGAAATTGATCAAATAATTGCAAATCATGTAGAAATAGAAGATCGAATTATTTTATCGATAAAGATTTTAATTGTATTTTTGTAAACTATAATAATAGCTAAGAAAGTATAGTTTAATCAATTAGAAAATTATTCGAAAAAAAATTTTTTTTTTCGTATTCTAATATCATCGAATAAACAATACAAATTTATTTAAAGTGAAAATAAAATATTATAGAAAATTTTCCTATAATTTTCTTTAATATAAAACATTTTATCGCTAAATTAATCGTTTGCCCATTATCAAATTATGACAATGTTTTATTGAATATGCTCTATTGAAGCAAAACTAAGTGCAAAATTAAATAAGGTTTTAGAATCATTTTATTTCATTAGCAACATGAATGAGAATGAACATGTCAAGTCTAATAAAAATTTTCATGTAGGTCAACCATTTACGAGCAATTACTATTTTGCGTAGATTTATTTTTATGAATTCTTCTTTTTTTTTTTTTGTTTCTTGATTGAAAATAGAAATATTGTTTTCGACAAATGAGTATAGCTTTGTCGTGCTTGATGTCAAAATTGTTATGTATCGTAAGGAAATAACATTTTCCTCTTAAGTATTGGATAAGTGACTATTGTCGAATGTTAATGGATTTTTTTTTTTGCCAAATATTTAGAAATAAATATCAAGACTATTATACGATATATTGAAGAATGAAATAGATAAAATTTTATTTGAAATCAAAATTTTCTGTCGTCTTATATTTGATTGAAAAAAAATTAATGCAAAACAAAAGTTAAACTTTAACATAGACAAAAAAAAAACATTTGCAATATAAAAATAATTTATGTTAAAAACAAACAATCCTAATGAAGTTCTCAATAGAAAAGAATAATTATAACAACAAACCATTTCATGCTGTTTCGTATCTTTTCTTTGTGATTTAATGTTCATTACTATGTTACATAGAAAAGCAACATTTTCTTAGAAGTCTTTATTCATAAGAAATTTTTAGAGTAGTTTTCTGTATAATTATGTCTCAATGAGACTAACAAAAAGAACTTGAAAATATTTCTACTTAAAACTCTTCGTTCTTGAAATATGATTAATATTAAGATGCAAAGAGGCTCTTTTTTTTCATGTTTTAATCCATCTCTCATCCTAATGGTATTATTGTCATCTTAACTAATCTATAAAACCATAATAGTATTAATAAACTAACATCATTCATTTATTTCTAAACGAATGTACTTCATTTTGTGAAAATCATTAATTTCAAAGAATATACAAAATGTATACTATGACTCTCATCTAGGATATTTTAAATATTAGCAGAACTCGTTTTACTGTCGGCTCTTTTCTGCATAATGAATAGAAGTGTTGAACTCTTCGTTTGATCTGTTATTAATAGTGTCGGAAGTTATGACGTTTTTGTCGCTTTTTTCATAAATTATTGATACAAGGCAACTGCTTTTTTTTTTCATATCTGACTTACGTATAGTATCATTATGTTTCTTTGATGCATTAAAGATAGCATTAGAGACTAGTTTTTCCACTCATACAAATTTTATTTCTAGTTTCAAATTATTACGATAACATATGAATAATAATCAAAGTAAATGTAAAAACATCATTGCCTTTTTTCTTTTTTATTGCAATATTAATCATATCTCAGGAATGAAGAATATTAAACATGAATATATTTGAAGTTTTCTTAAATCTTATTGAGATCGACTTATTATCAAAAGATGTAATCCAACACTTGCAATCATTTCGAATACATCTTTCATTAAATACAAATATTAAATATATATTAAAAAAGAAAAGAATTTTTTTTATCAAATCTGTTAAATACGTCACAATGATTATCATAGGAATCAAGATATTTTTTTCTCTTATATTGTTTGTACAATTGCAACATATTTATGGTCGACTGAAAACAACATGTAAGAAAGATAACTATATGAATACTGCCTACGTTCGTCTTAAGAAAGGTTATATATGTGATTAGGAAGTAATTCTGATAATAACAACAACATTATCAAATCATTTATCAACTATTCGATATCTGAAAAACATCTTCAAACATATGTTATGAATAGAAATTTTTTTCTTCATCAATATAGACGACGATATGTTATTTCTCGTCGACAAGTATGTATTGAAATATTTTAGTTTTGTATATAAATATCTATTATTAAATATATTTATTAGTTAATTAATAAAGATAATCCATTAATAAATAATAGATTTTATATGATAAAATTACGTCATGATCGATCTCATTCAAATTTTTCATATTATGATAATAATCTAAAAAATGAAGATGAAAATATTATATCAAAATGGACAATTGTTCGACAACGTTTACCAGATATTCTTGCACTTAGTACAACATATAAACCAACAAGTATACGAGCTCAACTTCTTTTACTTATTGCATTAATGAATAGACAATCAAATCAATTACATTCATTAAATAATAATGGTTGTATTTCTGATCTATCGTGTATTCCAACAAGTGTTATTATTAATATTAGTGGTCGTAATCATTTAATTTATTTAAAACGTATACCATCACAACAAATGATACATGTTGATGTTGATGGTCTTTCATTTTCAATTCCAACACGACAATTTATTATAGCTATAAGTCGTGGTGATGCACATAATGCAGCATCAAAATTTTGTCCACCAGCTATAACTGAGATGTTAATTGATTTATCAAAAACAAAATTTGTTGATGATGGTAGAAAATATCAACGAATATTACTTAAAAGACGTATTGGTAAAATATTATTTTATTCTTTGTTTATATTTATTATTGGAATGGTTTTAATACTTATTGTTAGTATATCAAGTACATTATTTGAATTAAATTCATTTAATTATACAACTCCAAATATATCAATAAGATCTTTTTCATCAAGTATAGAAACAGATGAATATTGGAATTGGAGCTAATATTTAACTCATTTTCTTGTTTTTCTTATTTCTTTTCCTTTTTTAAAACTTAAATAGGTTTTTTTTTTGTGATTCTCAATTGTATTCATGTATGATTAACGATATTAATGGGTCCATAAGATAATATATTTGGAATTGAATGTGATTGTTTTTTTTTCTATTTATTAGAATAATAGCAAAAAGACAGCAGCTGGACTATTATTCATGTTGTTTTTTCTCTAAATATCACACCATCCCCCCCCCCTTTTTTTTTATTCGATTTATCATTTGAAACGAAAGTGTGAAGTAGAGCGCAGTTCTCAGTTTTACTCATCTTCGTCATTTCTTATATTGTGTTTATCTTTTTGGAGAGGTAAGTTGAAGAATTTAAAAATATTTGAATAAGTAGACAAAGTTGTTAATTAAATTCAGTCAGATTAAAATGTTGAACTATGATGTTAGTAATTATTGAGAGATTTTTTATTTTATCTGTTTTGGGTACATATGTATACAATTTGTAATTGTATATCGACAATATCTGTCATAGTCTGTGACTTAGGAGGAGATGTTGCTAAGGTTTCTGTGACGTACACATACCTAACTATGTCGGTCAGGATCTACAGGAAGGGAAGTCGAAATGTTTATTTATGTACTTAAATATTTATCTGTAAATAGAATAGAAATGTTTTTCCTTTGAGATAATCAATATATTTTCAAAAAAACACTAAATCATGAAGATGCTTAAAAAAAATTCAAAGTTTTCATCCAAAAAAAGTACAACATTTTTTTTCCGCAATTAGTAAAACTCTTTGAAGAATTCTACATTGTGAAATCAGAAAATATTAAACAGAGAAGAACCGAAAAAGGTTTTCTACCATTTAAGAAAGTAGTATGGTTTTAAGCAGAAAATGATGTAAATCATCAAAAATTTTAGGAAAATATGAAACCAATCCGAAGTCGATAAATCTGAACAATGAAAATAAGCAAACTTCATCATAGTTGATCGAAAGAATTCAGAAAAACCATCATATTTCGGACTAAAACATTTTCGACTTTGTTCAGTTACTTTCGAGTGTCTCTTTCCGAGAACAACAAGAAGATCAATCACAATTTTTCAAAAATATCTGTAGATATTCTAGTCCAAAACATTACTTTTAATAAAGTTTTTGCTCAAACCTGTCAATACATGAGCATATTCTATAGAAATAACTTTCAAAAAGTTTCATAATAAAATTATTATTTAAATATTTTATTTATTTAGTTGTGAAAAATGTTGGTCAATAAACAACCTGCAACAGGCGAATATCGTCATAATTATGTTCGTTTAGCACTTCTTGTTGGTACACTTCTTTTATTTATTGGTCATATGGCTGTTAATGAATTATATGATTATGGCAATAAACGTAAGCTTATTTAAATTTAATTGAATGCAATTTTTATTATATTATATTTCAGAAATATCCGTCAATGAAACATTACGTGCCGAAGATGTAGTTGTCAATGATATTACTCCATCCGATTGGGTTTATCGAAGTTTAAATAGATTGAATTATATATGGCAGGTAAAATTTTTATTATAGATCATTTTTTGACACGAAAACAAAACACAAAATTCTTTTTTAGCTCGCTTGGCTTCTTTATGCATTAACATTTATTTATCGTCGGTCATCAATTGGTTATTTATATTTGTCACCAAATACATTAACACCAATGTTTTATATTATTTATATTCTTGCCTTTCTTTTTCCATCAATATGGATTTTATTTTTTCAAAGATCTTATGTAGCTGTAAGAAAAGTTTTTCTTTTGTTTTTGATCTTATTGAAAACGTATTTTTATATTTTAGTGGACTTGGGTTGTTTATTTATTATCATTTTTACTACTTTCATTGGATTTATTTATATTAAATAATAATATATCAATCAATAAGAAAATTTATGAAACTGATGGATTGTAAATGATTGAAAAAGAATTGATTTGAAAAATTCATTGAACTTTATTTTTTTTTGTTTTTGTTTAGTAATCGAGATATTTGGTGTTTACGATTTTTTGCTCAAAATGGTGTAGCTTTCTTTGCTTGTTGGATAGGTTTGTAAAAATACTTTTCAATTATTCTTACTATTAATAAGATAATTCATTCGAATAAGAATTGCTGATTTACACTTAGCATGTACTGAAAATAATGAGATTTTGAAGAGAAAACAAACCACACAAAAATTATATTCTGAGTTTTTTTTTTTGATAGGTTCGATCTTGTTTGATCAAATCGAATAATAAAAAATTACGAAGAATTCTAAAATCTTTAGATTAGAAATACTTCGAAACAGCTTTATGAACATGTACTTTTAGCATGTTTATGAGAAGCTATCGTTTTTGTCCGAAGCTCACCGATGAAAGGTTTCAGACAATTATGTACGTAATAGTAATAGTTGATGATTTATTCTTTTATCAACATAATAGATTAGCACAGAACTAGTCGTTTTAAAAAGAATGCAAACAGCTACACTGAATTACGATAGGTAGAGTTCGATCAATTTCTTTGAGATAAAAACATAATTCGTCACTTAGCACTACATTACATAATTGCCATGTTCCTTGCTCGAATTTCACCAAATTTTGTTGACAAAGCTGAATAAATTCGACTCGTTGGTTATTAATCAGGAAATCGCGTATCCAATAAGTAGTAGCTATTTTTTTAGTTTTACATGGTCAGAGATGATTTGTTTAATGATACTGTGACTTAAATTAGTTTCTCATCAATAAAACAACAAACGCCTTTCATCTTTTCAGATGCTCTCTCTCGATCTTCACGAAACAATTTTGACCGTAGATCAATCATATTGTAAAATTAGTCTCATTGTCAAAAACAGAGTATCATTCATTAAAAGTCAAGTGCATGATATCTTGTAGACATGTTAAGTACTTCTAGCGCTACAAGTACATATGGAAAAAAACTTTCTATAATTTGATATAATATTGGTTTCATTACTTTTGGTATGCCCCAAGTATATACATGCGATTCTGTTATATTTCAGTTTATTGTAAAATGATCATTAACTTTTCCTATGATTATATTTATCAATATTTATATTTATTTTGAATGTTCTATTATTTCAGGTATTCGATTTATTCTTACTTTTGATACATTTCTTCAATTACGACTTACTTTATCAATTGTCAATGCTGGTACAGTTGCATTAATTTTAGCAGCAATTATTGCCTTTGCATACTTTTTTGGACCAAATCTTAATGCAGCTTTGGTAGACAAATGTGCTTATCAATTTTCACCATGGATTGTTTTTATTTTTTATTTTTGGGGTGTTATTGAAAATAATTGGATTCCAAAAACTGCTAAAAGAAATAATATTATTGCTGCACTTGAACTTATAGCAAGTATAATTTCGGCTATTGGTGCTTTGGTTTTATTTACTATGCGTTATCGCACATCAAAAATTGATCCAATACCTTAAAGAATCTTTTAATTGACTGAAATAATAAGGGACATAATGAAGGTTTTAAATATTTTATTCATTTTTAATTGCAGGTGATTTGTTATTCTATTAATACATTCTGGTTATTGCTCTTTAATAAACAATAAGGGATATAAATAGTGAAATCTTTTGTCTTGATCAAAAATGAATAATGCTCTGAATAAATCAGTTTGTTACTATCAGACTTGAACAAATTGAAACATTTGTTTCTCATCCTATCAGATTGATAGACTTATGCACTAAACTGAATTACTTGTATTTACAAATGTCAAAGTTTTTCACTCAAATACAAGCATTTTTTTATCTTGTATCAGATTTCGAAAATGTTCTTCAGGAAATATTCAATTTAACAATCAAAACAATGTTTTATCGATTGTTCTACATCAGAAACCGAAAAAAAAAACTTGGACTACTACAATTCTGTTCAATTCAGCCTCTGCTTCCTTTTAGACCGATACTTAATATATATACAGGGTGTTCTGAAAGTCACGTGGCAGTCTATGTTTCTCGAATAACTTGTGACAAGAACAAGATGTATAAATACGACTATCACCATTTGAAAAACACCATGTCACTATATGATTCTATGTAGGACTCAGTTACGAGAACAACAAAAAAGACTTTAGTTTGAAAGTCGCTTGAATTGGATTTTAATGTGCATCGTACAAATTCGAATCTAGCGTATTTCTCTGAAGGCTACTAACTGACAATATAGTCATCCACCAACATTGTTGAATCATTCAGGAAACTATCCAACGGCAGCATCGCCTTTCTTGAACTTTGAAAGTCACACTGCTCTATTTTGTTCCTATTAAAATTTATTTACTATTAAAGATTACTGAGTGTTTTGTGGAATAATAAATTCGAATGAATTTTTCTCAAAAAAAATCATCACTCATATTGATTCATTTATCAACATCCAATCGAAATGAATAGCGCTACCATCAATATTATACTGTTAACTTTCTTTTTAGATTTTCTTCATCAAGATTATATAAAAAATATTTTAAAAACTTATTTTTAAGTTTAAATACAATTTTTAAGTTCAATAATGAGGAACTAAAAACTGAAACTAAAAAATGGTAACAATACATCAAAACAGCTGTTTTGCATTGTATTCATCATTTTAAGTATATTAATACATTTTTGATTTCTTCGTTCTAAATAAAAGATAAGATTTTTATTGTAGATATTAATTCCATAATTATTTTGAAATATTAAAATGGCTAATTACACTGGTGGTCCACGTTATACACGACCTTTAATAAATGAACGTCCAACACCAAGGTAAACTTTTATTTTTTGAATTTTATTTTAATCAAATTTCGATTAGATTTAATGTACCAACAAATCGAAATATTCCACGAAATACTTTAAATGATCAAAAGTAATTCTAACAAATAAATAAATAAAAAAAATTTTTTTTTTTTCAAATTTTAGATCTCAATTAAATAAACAAATGAATATCTCACAATCAACTAAACCAGTTAATGATACAACAATGTATGATATAATGTTCTCTATAAAAAAAAAAAACTTTCTCATATAACAGTTTACATATTTATTTAGATCAACACCTCCAACTTCAAATTCGCCTTCTATACGAAATCAAACAGTAACAAATTCAATCGATTCAAAGTAATTTCTTTCATAAATAAGTTTTCTTTTTTTTTTGTTATTTTTATCTTTAGTACTGATTCACCAAATAAATCAACAGAAAATATATCTACTGAAGAAAATTCATATAATTCTTTAGAATCATCAAATACGAATATAGATAATAAATTAACAACAAAAACCGATACAAAACTTTCTGATGAAGAACAACAACAACGATCTATTGGACAAAAACGATTACGAACTGAAACAAATATATTTGATTCAACAATATCATTATCACAACAACAAATTAATGAAAAAAAAACAACACAAGGTGGTCGTTGTCGTTTATTTATTGGTAATGTACCATCAGATTTAACACAAGATGAATTTCAATTATTATTTGGTAAATATGGTGAACTTATTGAATATTTTGTTAATCCATCACGTGGTTTTGGTTTTATTAAACTTGTATGTTTTCATTCTTTTTTTTTTAAAATAAATTTCGAAAAAAAAAAAAGAAAAAGTTTTCATCTAGAGTTCACGTCAATTAGCTGAACAAGCTAAATATGATCTTGATGGTTATGTTTTACGTGGTAAACCATTACGTATACGTTTTGCTAGTCAAGGTGCAACAATTAAAGTTAAAAATTTATCATCAAATGTATCAAATGAATTACTTAAAGAAGCATTTGAACAATATTTTGGTGCTATTGAACGTGCTGTTGTTATTGTTGATGATCGAGGAAAATCAATTGGTGAAGGTATAATTGAATTTGAAAAAAAACCATCTGCACAAAAATGTCTTAATGAATGTACAGAACGATGTTTCTTTATTACAAGGTAAACAATATTTTATATTAAAATATAATAATAATAATAGAAATAGAGAACATATAAAATTTAATATTTAAAAGAATTTTCTTATATTTTATTCTAATAAAAAAGAGCAATTATACGAGTAGGATTTCATCCGAGAAATAAAAAACATAGTTAAATCTGATTGTTTTGAAAGAGAAGAAAATACTTAAAATTACCTATTCGCTGGTTTTTTTTGAATTATCTTGATATGATACTTAGGGCAAACCAAAAGTTCGTAGAACGGTTTTAAAGAACCTTGTCGGATAAGGTAACCTATTCAGAAATGAAAAACAAAATATACCATGTTGTAGAGCTTTTTGAGATGCGTCGAATGGTATATAGTAAATCCTGTTTTCATAAAGACTTTGAAGGAACTAGAGTCAATTTACTGATAGACGACTACGCACCCATACTCACACCCTCGCCTAAGTATGATAGGTTACTGAATATTGTGGTCCTTGGGATTAGTCGAAAGTATTTGTAGAATATTTTTTCTCACATACGATTTTGCAGAGTTTTTGACGGGCTACAACCTCATATATGTAGCATCTCCGGTCATCTTGTCAGTGTGGGTATCGGTGTGTAGTTGTCTACCAGTAAATTGACTCTAGTTCCTTCAAAGTTTTATGAAAATAGGATTTACTATACACCATTCGACCGATCTCAAAAAGCTCTACAACATGGTATATTTGGCTTTTCATTTCTGAATAGATTACCTTATCCGACAAGGTTCTTTAAAACCGTTCTACGAACTTTTGGTTTGCCCTAAGTACATATTGAAATTGATCTATAATAAGTAATTGCTGTCGATGAAGTTTTTCTCCTCAGTAAAAAAGAGCCTTATTAAAATTTAAGATACAACATATAATTAAATATTATTGAAATTCATCAATAAGTTAATAAATAGTTTCCTTCTTTTTTTTGGTGAAATACATATCAATATTTATTTTCTTTTTTATTTATAGTGAATTAAGACCTGTCATTGTTGAACCTTGGGATATTAAAGATGAAGAAGATGGTTTACCTGAAAAATCTTTAGTTCGTAATCCAGCATATATAAAGTAAGTCTCAATAGATATATTTAATATTATATTCAAATAAAAATTGAAATTATTATTATTTTTTTTTGTATATTTAGAGAACGAGAAGCAAAACCACGTTTTGCTGAATTAAATACAATTGAACATACAATTGGTCTTAAATGGAAAGAATTAGAATTACAAGAAAAACAATTATTAGAAGAAGTTAAAAGACGTATGCAATATGCTACAGAACAAGTCAAAATTGAAATCGATCAAATGTATTTAGAACATCAATCACAAGTATTACGAGAAGGTAGGATTGAAATAGAAATGAATTAATTGTTCATTGAATGTTTACAATAACTAGAAATGATGTGTGCGAAATCTAATTATATTCTTGTCATATATAAAGACTATTCATGTATTATTTCAATCAAAGAACACTAGAAATCAATACGAAAAAAAATAGTTATTATGAGTTGTAAATTTTCATTGAATAATTTCAATATCAAAATATCACAGATCTAAAAATCGATTGACAAAATGTCAAAGTAGAAATGAATAAGACTAGATTCATTCTTAGTATTTAAAATGATAATTAATCTCAAGAGAAAGATTTGTATTTTCAAGATATTGAAATATATAACAATTCAGAAACTGATCAAATGTTTTTGTTTTTTTTTTGATACACATGATCAAGAAATAAATTTTGTTTTTATTTTCATCAATTAATTTGTCTAGATAATCATCACTAATAAACTAATTGAGATTTTATTGACTTTATATATTCGATTACTTGTATATAATTATCTGTTTTATACGAAGATTTCATTTGAAATGTGATAGTAGTTACCTAATATTGTTACTAAATAAAGAGCGTTTGGTAAATTCTGATTGTAAACATTAACTCAATATCGATCGAATTCAGAAAATAAATACAATTATTTGCTATTTTTTGTAAGTGTTAATATTTATTCTTTTTATTAATAAATAAAGCTTCGCATTACCATTATTATGTCATAGGTAGATGAGTTCATTCAGTTTAGATATTGTTAAACAAGAACGTTTTTTATTATCTAGAACAATATTTGTATAGATTTCCGTTCTCATCATGAAATATCTAGGACATATTTGATTAGAAAGAAGAGAACTAGTTGGAATAAATTTTACAGCACGATGATTAAAAATAATCGAAATTACAGATTATTCTTTTTGATAATTAACTGTCATACTAAAAATAACTTCTTAAGTCAAGCAAAACTAAAATTGTTTGACATGAAATTCTTATTAATGTTTGAGTCAACACTAAGCTCTCGAATCGGAAATCAAACTTTGTAAGTTTTTGTTGACATTTGAATACAAAAAATTTGTATTAGTCTTTTAGCTTTTTTACATGAATGTCAATTAGAGTTCATCGCGTACCTTATTTGTAACTAAAATATGATACAAACGGACGTTTTTTTTTTGCTTATTTATGAAACTACTGATAACTATTGCATATAGTTAAATCTAAGAATGATCGATTTACTTGTACATTACAGTTGATATTTTTATAGTACATAAAGTATAGAGATGTAGTTGAACATTTTCATTAGTGTTCGTAAAGAAAAAAAAAACAAGAATTAAGAGAAAATGGCAAGTGTCTTATGTTGTTTCTAGAATTATTACGTCGTCAAGAAGAACTTCGTCGAATAGACGAACTTCGATCACAGGAAATAGATCGTCGTCGTAATATAATACCAATGCATCGTCCTGATGCTTATCATAATCCATTTAATGTATCTACTGGTTCTATAAGTAATGTATTTCATCAAAATCAAGTAGCTGCTAATGCATTACAATATAATGATTTTCAACAAATTTCATATACAAATTCAAGTCCACTTATGCAACAAACATCACCTTTAGCAGCTAATATTGATGCTGCTTATACTACAAATCAAGTAGCACGTAGTTATGGATTAACAACAAATGTACGTACAACTGGAGGAGATGATTTTATTCAACAACAACAACAACAAGGATTTGATAGAAAACGACCGAGATATTAAACATTTCATCTTTTTTTGTACTTTTGTCTATTGTTTTCTGTAAGAGATACAATTATTGATAAGTAAGAAAAATCCGATCATTCGTATGCACTGTATCTCAATATGATGAAAATCATACGAATGAATAATGTATATGTTTTGTTTGTTCGTTTTTGTTTTACGTGTTTATCTTCTTGTTTATATTATATTATACTAATGAAGAGTCATGCGTAAACAGCTTTAAGAAAAGAATGCATCATACATTTTTGTTTTTGTTTTTGTTTTTTGTATAGATAAACAAGAAATTTTTGTTTAAGAACGAATTGTTATTTTTCAAAGTTCGAAAAGAGAAAAGTTATTATAATTTATGATTTCTTCAAAAAGAATTTTCAGTATTCAATAGTTTTAAGTATAGTTTTTTTTTTTGAATAATTAAGAGTAATATTCAGAAATGTCATCGATAAGTATTGCTGATTTTTATAAATCTAATCAATATTGAAAATAATATTCAATGAAATTAAATGTGTACTAGAGTATCAACGATAAAATCTTTGTGAATCATATTTTTAATAGATCAATTAATCATGGTAATGAAACTAAAATAATCAAAAACTTTTGCTGTTACAGATTATTGTTGAGTGTTCGTTGACATTTTCCAATATTTTAATCCTAACACTATGATTGATTTAGTAAATTTGAATATTTTGTTTCATCAAAAGAGTTGTACTTTTTATGATTTAGAAATCGAATGTTGATGCATCGCCTTATTATTCGAGAATATGTTGAACAGTAGATTCTATTCTAGCAACTATTACTTGAATCGAAGTTCAATAGAATGTTTTAGGACTTAGATTGAGTGGCAGAAGAATTATTTTATATCCAAAACAATTGAGCAGAAATTTTCGCGTGTTGCGAAAATTCTTTTTGTCCAATTTAAGGGGGCCCCCGCAAAAATCGATCTCAGTCCAGGAACATCCAAACGGGCTGACATTTGGAGCATATGTTGGGCTTGTAATAGGACGCACGTGATGAAATTTTCAGCCTTCTATCGTGACGTATAATGGAGATACGGACCGAATAAGGGTCAACAAATGGCTTATCGCATCTCCAAAAGTTCTCAGTGGCTCTTCAATATAATAAAAGCAAAGCCTATTTCAAAAAAGGGGCTCTCATAGACACTGCATCTGGGCATGCTCTTTCAAACAAAAAAAAAATATATTCGACTTTATATCGTATTGTAGTTGACTTTCGCTGGAGATGCGTCGTGCGACCATCATTTTTAGAAAAAACGCTAAAGAAGTTTTAGAAATGGAGTTTTTCATTCAAATGCAGGAAATAATGGTATATTGATAATATTTATGTGGAATTTTTGAAAGCACGCAATAGGTGACGTAAGCTAGCAATACAGGTCGTACTATATGATATAAGAATGTTTATTTCATGCTGATAGAAGTAAAAAAGTAGTCTTCCCAAAAATAACAAAAACCGCGAAAATCCCTCCGAAAACCGGCCAGTGATGTGGAAATCTCCTACGAAAGTCTGTAAAAATTTATATATATTCTGAAAGAAGAAACTTCGCTGCATCTTCCTATGACAAAAACTCGACTTCGATTACTTTCTCAAAAAATGGGTTTTCTGACGCGGGGGGGCCTTAAATACCCTTGCCTGCCATGATAAGTGTCAGTTATTCTCTACATTTTCTTTTTATCTCGTTGCTGTATGCCTAATAATATGTTGTTTTTTCTATCATGATTGAATTTTTTCGATAATACGATTTGTTTTAATTTGCAACTTTGTGTAAGAACTTTTTATTGTCCTATCTCTTTGGAACTGAAATAAGTATGATTTAATCTACAGGCCAGAAATAAGTGACCTGTTAGCAACTTTAATATTGGGTTGTCAACTAATTTTTGTCGTTTTTTTCTAAAATTTTCTAGAACATTCGAGAAAGTTCTAGAAGTTTCCATTCTATGGGTATATATATAGAGTGTGAATATCTTTCGAATGATAATAAAACTATCGATATAGACGTTGATCGTA
The DNA here is from genome assembly GCA_905250075.1 of Rotaria sp. Silwood1. Lineage (NCBI taxonomy): Eukaryota > Metazoa > Rotifera > Eurotatoria > Philodinida > Philodinidae > Rotaria > Rotaria sp. Silwood1. The sequence goes on along the minus strand of CAJNOP010000139.1, from coordinate 135,332 downwards.
AATTGGAAATGAATCTTTCTCATAGAGAGATTCGAGTGCTTTTACTTCATGAATTCCGTCTGGGTCGCAGAGCAACGGAAGCAACCAACAACATATGCAGCACGATGGGCGGGGATGTACTCTCCATCCGTACGGCACAACGTTGGTTCAATCGTTTTAAGAACGATAATTTTGAACTCGACGATTTACCTCACTCCGGTAGACCAATGGAACTCGATGTGGATCTTTTAAAGCAGCTTATCGAAGAAGATCCTCGATTGACTTTACGGTGTTTAGCAGAGCAGCTTGGGTGCTCTCATACTGCGGTGGAAAAACATCTGAACGAATTAGGCAAGACATGGAAATATGGAGTTTGGATACCTCACGAGTTATCACCGCATCAGCTTCAACACAGGGTTGATGCTTGTATGGATTTAATGACATCTCATCGCAACTACCAATGGCTCCGCAATCTTATCACTGGCGATGAGAAGTGGGTGTTATATATCAACTATAATTACAGGCACAAGTGGTTAAGTGCTGGTCAAAAAGGCATAGCAACACCTAAGACTGATTCATATCCCAAGAAAGTGATGCTGAGCGTCTGGTGGGGTGTCAATGGAATTATTCATTGGGAAATTCTTCCAAATGGATGCACTATCACTGCTGATCTCTACTGTCAACAATTAGACCGAGTTGCCGAAAAACTCAAGGGAAAGCAGGATAAAATTTATTATTTGCATGATAATGCCAGACCTCATATTGCAAAGTCCACCCGCGAAAAATTATTGAAGCTCGGATGGGTTACCGTTCCTCATCCACCTTATTCTCCTGACTTGGCTCCAACAGACTACCATTTGTTTCGTTCTCTTTCGAACCATTTACGTGAGAAAAAGTTCGACGATGAGAACGACTTAAAAATGGAACTCGTCAACTTCTTCGATCAGAAATCCAAGGACTTCTACGAACGCGGGATTCTATCCCTGCCAGAACGTTGGCAACAAGTGATAGATAGTAGTGGTGAATATATCTCTGAAAACTAGTTGTATCTTTGGAGTGGAAAAATAAAAATAAAATTTTAGAAAAAAACGACAAAAATTAGTTGACAACCCAATACGTACAGGTTTCACATGATTATAGATGATCATTTGGATATGAAGTAAGCGAAAGCATTTTTCTTTTTGTAACTTTTAAAAGTAATAACAGAAGAAAAGATATCGATTATTGGATACAATTAATCGTAAAAAAACTTATGAACGTGTTGAATAGGTTTGATCAATATGAAGATTGATGATTAAATCAAAAAGCGCTTGAATTTAACATCATATGATATTTCTGTATATTCTGTTTTGACGAAAAACAAAAGATTTTCTCGATAATATTATCAAATTAATTTGAATAGAATTAATTTTTTTTTGAATTGTACATTAAAAAATAGAATGGTAATATTCAAGGATATTAAAAGTTTCAAAATGAAGAATTCGTAAATAAACTAATGATAATTTTCTGTAATAATCTTTTACTTTAGTAATGCACTTTTGGATGAGATTTAATTACACTATAAAATCAATCATGTATGTTAACGTTCTTATGATATGATCCAAGTTCGTAGTTCTAGTTATTCAGTTTTAGAAACTATAATTAAATGAATATTAATTCAGTCAATCGAGTAACTAATAGTTGTTCAGGATGAATACACGAAATCATCCGTATATCTTATTTGACTAATCGAATTCCACCGGAAGTTTTCTTGTGAACATCCGTTTTTGGTGGAATAGGCGCTATTTTTCTTTCGAAATATTAATTTATTATCAAGAAATGCAAGATTTCATCAATATTCTAATTCATTAGATATCAGAAACCGTCATCTTTCTATTCAAAACGATATCTTTCATGATTGTATAAGAATAACAATAACATATCATTCAAATAAAACTATTAAAAAAAAAAATTTTCATCGATTATTTTTCTTCATCTCATTTATTTTTCAAGTTAGGAAATGTTCTTTTGAACAATTCCTTTTTTTCACACAGCATGTTCACTTCCTTCTTAATGAATGGTTTCACTTGTTCATCTCACCACAGGATATTTGAAACAACAAGTCATTGATCGATCGGAAATATAAAGTTATTTGTCATGTTTGACGAAACGCATACGAAAGCAAAAAAAAAAAGAAAATCTTAACAAACAACAAGTATTATTTAAAGTAGCCACTCAACATGAAATCATCATTATCCCTTGAATAATTATATAATATGTATTCACCTTTCTCATTTCAATCGAAGAAATAAAACGTATCAATAAAATGAAATGAAACTCAATGTTCATGGAAGAATAATTTTCTTTCTATAAGGTTTATTTATTTCTTTAGACAAAAATATTTAAAAAAACAAAAAAAAAAGGAAAAAATTATAATAAATCTTTTTTTTGTGTAAAATTTTATTTAACTTTTGTAAGTTGTTGTGAACTTGTATCAATTGGTACTAAACAACGACGTTTTGATGATGGTTTTATATTTTGTAAATATGATTGAAATAATTGTTCAATCATATAATATGTATGACTTAATTCAATTTGATTACAATGTATAAGTTTTAATATTATTTCATCAATTTGATGAATATTTTTTAATGAAAGACCTTTTATAGCTGCTTTTATACATGCACATGCAAGAATACTTGGACGTATTGTTAATGTATTTAATTCTAATCGAAAACAAAACAAAAAAATATTCATTTAAAAAAAAAAAGGAAAATTTATTTTACCACATATTGCAAGTGATAGAAGTATATGAACATGTAAACAAAGTTGTTGAATATGATTTTCTAATGGTAAAAAATATTTAAATAATAATTGTATATAATCATGTGGTATAAAATAAGCTAAATCCCAATCAAGTGTATTAGATATAATTAGTTCAGTATTCTACAAAAGAAAATAAAAAATAAAAAAAAAGAAAAAGAAATTGTTTTTTTTTTGTTTTACAAAAATTTCTTCATCACTGTAATTTTCATTTGAAAATATTAATGATAATTGTTCATTTTCATTATTAATTAATATATTTGTACGTAATTTTTTAGCTAAATTATAACATGATAAAGCTATTAATTGATAATCACGATCATTTATATTAATTAATGATGTTTTAAAAATAAAACGATCAAATATATACATTGTTAATGCAAATATATCATCAGATATATGTTCATCATCAGTTAACTAATTAATAAAAAAAAAAAAACAAATAATATTTCCCCAAAAAAAAAACTACAAACTTTATGTAAACAATCAGCTATAAGACGTCGTTTTGGATAAGATTTAATAGAAATTTTTGAATAATAAGATTTTTCAATAAAAAGCATTGTTTCAAGTTTTTGTTGTTGTTCCATCGTTATATGTTTCTTTGCAAATGTTATGAAGGACAAAAAAAAAAAATCTATACTCAGCTGACTATAATCATTGAAACAGAAAAAAAAAATTCAACTATGAATACGATTGGATTGTATATTAAGGAAAAAGACACGAAACAAAAAAACGAAAGAGAGAAGAAGAAAGATAAGAAATGCCGATATTGAAATTATAATTAGTACTTGTCGATGACATACGAAGCTGTACGCGTGTCTAGAGTCCAATAATAAGGTCGAGAACAGCATGTATGAAAAGAGAGAGAGAGAGAGCGGCAACAAATTACTTAATTAAATTCTTTTTCAATTAAGATTTATTTTCTTATTAATCAAAGTATTTTGTTTAGAACCCTGGCGGATCCACCTGTTCGGCGAACCAGCCCATCGCCACCTCCCTGAGAATTTGTTTTTTTCGTTTTTTCTCAGCAGAAATAAACATATAAAGGCAGTTAAGTTGCCTCGAACAGGCTTTGAAAACCAATTTTCGACTATGATCGCCACTGGTTTAGAATAAAAATTTTTGAACTGTTTTCCGAAATGATCCAATTGAATGGAGATCTAACATCTATGCTTAGTGACTATATTGATAATAATGAATATTTTTATAAATCTTTTTTCGAGTTCTTTGCAGTAGCAGATTAAGAGAGAGAGAGAGATCACTTCTTTCTTTTGAAATATTTTTTCGATTTTTCTAATCAGTTGATACAATTTCATTGGTTTATATATGTCAATGATGAGATTTTTCATAAGATGAATTCAATCTTGCGTGTTGTATATAAATATATTTAACATAATTTTCTCACACGAAACAAGGTATAATGACACGTCTTATTGTATAAGAGAAGACTGCGAATGACTGTGCTTATAGCTATATATATATATAATATTCTCTCTTGATTTTTTTTCGCTTACTTATTTATTTAAATCGAAAAGCTAGTAGACAATATAAGATTAACGTGTTAATGTCGGTGTCTCACTGAGAGAGCTTAGTGAATCATGACAAAATATTAAATGTTGTGGAACCATTTCTTTTTTTTTTTTTCAAAAAGAAAAAGATTGTGTGAAAAGATGCGTTGATCGATCAATTAGACCATTAACTTAGGATCAATTCTCACCTAGCATGTGTGTTTTGATGACATGATTTGACATTGACATGCTAATGTATATTAAGGAAAAAACTTTCGTTTTGTTTTTTTTTTTTTACTATCATCATATGTGGAAATGATTATTTGATAAGATTTAATAAGAAATGGCGTCATCGAAAATAATAAAAAAAAAAAAAAGCACTAACATATGTTTCTTAACATTGATAAATGAGCATTCGTATACGTAAGACAATCCGATGAGATTGATTTCGGTTCGTTAATTTTCAAAACATATATACACACATCTTGTTAGATAGAAAGAAAAAAAAAATAATAAATGAATTTCAATTCTTTTTTGACATCAAACATAGACAGAAGTAGGATTCTGTTTTTTTTTTGTTCTTTTTAAATACTAATGAGAAAATTGAACATGTTTTAAATCAAACATATTGTTATTATCTATTATTTTCAAGTAGTTTGTTTTGAAAAGATAAAATTTTATCTTTATTTTTATTGATAGAAAAAGTTTTATTTCTTAAGGAACGAAATGTTCATTGAACTCCAACAGTGATAATCACTTATAAGAAAGAAAATGAGAAGCTGTAATTATCAAGTTTAACATCTCTTACGTCAAAATTTGACCCATTTTTTTTTTTGTCTGTTAAATAGACATGAAGTGCGTGTTAAAAAAGAAAGAATGTTTATCGGCCACCCGTTGTGAAACATTACAACTATAACGGATATACAATTTTTGTTTTTTTGAAATGCATCTGTTTCTTTTATATTGCATATTTTTATTCAATAAGCTAATTTAAATTTATTTGTTTATAATCAAACAGCAGGTGAGAATGAAATTATATCATATGGCAAAAGTTGAAATACGTTTATGACAGAGATAGTTTTGTTTTGTTTTGTTCCACTACGTAACGGATATGAATGTATTATTACTTGAAGATGATCCTTTAAGTAATGAAAGCATAAAAATTTCATTTAATAGTATGTTATTCTTATTTAAGAAGTGTCTCAAGACAAATTGCACTTAAGATTGGTGCATTTTTCTCTCTTTTCTAATTATGAAAAAAAAACTTCATTATAATAGAATTATAAGCGTTACAAAAAACTATTTACGTCATAGATTTCTTAATATTTTTTCTGATAGTAATACTAAATGATTTGCTTTTAATTTTATGTTTATCAACAAGTTTTAGCAACATTTGGTTGTTTATAAGTTTTGTAGGTGAGATATTCTTTAATTATCTGATGCATTGTATCACATGATATTTCCATATTTTTAGCTAATATTTATGTTGAGCTTGGATTTCATTTCGCTAGGGTGTTGTTGAACCGTTATCTTTTAATTAAATATATAAGAGAAATTTTCCATACTTAGAATACGAGAGAAAAATGTATTAAGATTTAGTGTCACTCATCCTAGTTAGTATTTTTAATTTTGTGTGTATGATTCGTAGAATATTTCAATTGTCAATAGAATTGAATGTGACATTGATGGATACTCTTTTTCTCATTGATTAAATTCGAATTATTTCAATAATATTAAATGTATTCTCAATTAATATGATACAAATAAGATAAAACAAACAATTCTGACAACATCTTTATTATGTTATAAATTCAATTTTACATTGATCTAGTGAAAATTCTAATTCTGATTTTAATCAGATGGATTTGAAAACAAAAAACAAATTATTTTAATAAACACATAAAACTTAAATAAAACTCAATAATTACATCATGATATGGTTCAAGAATAAAAGTACAAGAGAGGACATAATTTACTCTGATTTTCTTTTTTTATTCTTAGGTCATTTCGACCTTCATCTTAGCTTTGTTATACCAATTTCCCCTTAAATTCTCTTCTAATTAATTAAAAAAACGTATTTCAATTTTGTTTATACACATTTAAAACTAGATTAAATTATAATATAGATCAAAACATTTATATTAATCCTTATAGAACGAGCAAACATTTCGGGCTAAATCAATGTATATATATATATATAGTAAAACACAGAATGATCAAGGGTTTATAAAAGAAAGAAAAAAAAAAGAAAATATCTATTTTAACTTCGATTTTATTTTTCAGTATGTAATAAATGTCTTCAACAAAATTTCTTGATATATTTAATAATGTTGATGAATATAAACAAGTAAATTAAAACAAAAATAAATAAATAAATTTTTGATAATTTTACAAAGAAATTTTTTGTATGTTTAGACAATCTGTTCGAAAGTTATAGATGTTATTCGAACATCAAATCGATTAGCAGTTGAAAATTTTGATCAAATACTGACAATAGATTCTTGTCAAGATAAAATAAATAAATTAAGTGAACGTATTTTAAATCGGTATTTTATATTGAAATTATTTATCACAAAAAAAAAAATCTATATTTTTTAGAATTTATCAAATTAAATCTCATATTCAATCATCAAATTGGAATCAATTAGATTTAGATGAAAAAATTGAACAATTAGTTGATATTAATGATACATTATTTGAACAAATTGTATAAGAAAATTTTTTAATTTTTAACTATTTAATTTTTTTTTATAGGCATCTGCTCTTGATGAAGCTGATGGAATTAAAAAATCTCCTGTATCAACAACTATGGTAAATAATTTTGAAAAAAATAAAATTATTAAATTTTTAAAATATTTTAGCGACAAATTTTAATTAAACCACAATTAAAATTTAAATATAAAATTGATAATAGTACAATAATACCTTTTATTTCAAAAATTCGTATTAAACCAAATGCTTTAACACCATTACCAAGTAAGTTGATTTATTATTTTTCTGTTCTATTTGAAAAATTAATATTATTAGTGATCATGACACACATGAACTTCGAATCTATTGATCCTAATTTATTAGAAAAACATCCAGAAATGTTAGTATTCTATTTTCAAAAAAAAAAAAAAAACTAGATTGAAATCTATTGTTCTTTTTTTTTTATTATCTCAGATTAGATCATCCGTATTTTGATGAAATTACAGCTTTTGAACCTGATGAAATATTACTAAAGAAAATCGAACCTCAAGTAAGTGTAAATATTGTTTAATATATTAGTAGAATTAAATTTCTTTTAGTATCCAAAATCAATTGAAGAAACAAAATATTTATTTGTTGATACAGTTGAAAAATTAAAAATAATGATGGATCATATTGAAATGCAATTAGAATTAGCAGTTGATTTAGAAGTATACTTTCTTATGTTTTTTTTTTATTATTATTTCTAAACATCTATTTCTTATTCTAGCATCATTCCTATCGATCCTATCAAGGTTTTACATGTTTAATGCAAATATCATCACGTACAGAAGATTTTCTAATTGATACACTTACATTACGAGATGAATTATCTATTCTAAATAATGTTTTTACTAATCCAAAAGTTTTGAAAGTAATTTTTTTATTTAAATAAATAAATTTAATTATTAAATTCAAAAGGTATTTCATGGTGCTGATTGGGATATAGAATGGTTACAAAAAGATTTTGGTATTTATATTGTAAATATGTTTGATACATATCGAGCAGCAAAAGAACTTAATTTACCAACATTATCACTTGCTTATCTTTTAAAAACTTATTGTAATATTGATGCTAGTAAACAATTTCAATTAGCTGATTGGAGAATACGGTTAGAAAAATAATTATTTTCAATTAAAAAAAAATAAATAAATAAATTTATTTTTAGACCTTTACCAAAAGAATATTGTCGTTATGCTCGAGAAGATACACATTATCTTTTATATATATATGATCGTTTACGAAATCAATTACTTGATTTAAATGAAAATAATTCACAACTTCTTCGATTAGTTTATACAAAATCAAAAATAATTTGTCAAAAAGTAAAAAAAAAATATAATGATTGTAAATATTATTATTATTGTTTTGTCAGTTATTGATTTATTAGATTTCTCTAATGAAATCAATAATGACAAATAATTGTAAAATGTCAATTCAAATTAATTTAAAATTCTTTTTTTTTTTTTGTTTATGAAAGTCTAGTAGAAAAACAAATATTCATGACAAACTTAACTTCACAAATAATTAGATTTCTATAATTTGAAATCATCAAGAAAATAATCAAATTTACTTTTTTTTTTTATTATTGATAATAGAAATAAAATTTGATTTTGAGTACATATTTAACATTAATATCAAATAATAAACATAAGATTAGCTTTGGGAATTATTTTAGAACTAATGATTTTCTTTTCTCTCAACTATTCAATCTTCTAAAACAAAAAGAGAATCACACTGAGGTCTTATACTTCCAAAATAATGTACTATTAATGAAAACAAATCGTACGATAGGAGAGTTCAAAACTTTCTAGACGGAGAGAGAAATAGCTTCATTTTATCTCGCATCCGGTTGCACTATTATAGATTAATTGTTATAAATAATGAAATTATTTGTTGTTTTTGTTCTTAGTTATACAAAAAGCCAATTTTCGATGAAAATGCATATAAAACTCTATATTTAAAATGTCATAAAACAACTTTCGATGGTAGTCAATTAACTGCACTTAAATTACTCTATGCTTGGCGTGATAAAATAGCTCGAGAAGAAGATGAATCAACAAGGTATGTAAAATAAAAAAAAAAATATATTCTTAATTGAATCAAAAATTATATCTTTTTCTTCAAGTTATGTTTTACCAGATTTAATGCTTATACATATAGCTGAATTATTACCTAAGTAAAATACTTTCTTTAATCGGTTTCAATTTTCATAATTATTATGTTGTATTTTTTTTTTGTTTTCTTTCTTTTAAAGAGATATTCAAGGAATTCGAGCAAGTTGTAAACTAGTTCCAGAATTAGTTGAAAAAAATCTAGAAGATATTCATCGATTATTAATACAAGCTATTGAAAAGCCATTATCGGTATTAATTGATTGATTTTTTTGCTTATAAATAATAATAATAATAAATATCGATTCGTTTTTTTTTTAGGAAACAAATGATGGAGAATTTGAATCATTACAAAACAAGCGTTCAATTGCATCATCGGATACAAATATTTCGATAGATTCATCATTAAATAATGATAATAAACGAGCAAAGCTCGTTTCAGAAAAATACTAAAGTTTTTCTCAGTAGTAATAAAGCTATTTTTTTCTTATATAAATATAACTTCGTAATGATCATTGAATAAATAGAATCAAGAAAGTTATTTTATTTAATATGAATAAATGATGAATGCTAAAAAAATATGATAACATATAAAACAATATCTATACAAAATTCAAAATAGTATCAAAAACATATTTCATCGTAATTGATATATGAAAATTAATTTAGATAAACTCTTAATTTAATATATGATCTAATACTACGCATGTCAAGCTACAAATAACTTTGAAGAAAACAATATGTTAGATTTGAAAGATAGATAAAAAAAAAGAAAAAAGAATATAATTTAGATTTATTATCAGTAGTTGAAAAAAAAAAGATCATTAAGTCGAATAATGTCGTCTCAATAGCATTATTAATATACAATATGAATATTATTATTTCTACGAGATAGTGTGAGTGCACTTAACAATAAAAAAGAAATAATATACATAGTTATTCTTAATCAAATATTGACTAATTGAAATTCTGATTTGAATTTTTTTTCTTTCTATGTTATAAATAATTAATTCATTTTCTGTCATATTATTTTATTTTATTTTTTCCAATAAAATTAATCGATGTTCAAAAATATACTTTTACTCAAGATATTTATTTTGTCTTATACTCTTTTTTTTTCTTCCCATTGTGATCATTAATAAAGAATAATAATAATTATTTGGTCTTTATTTAATTGCTATTTATTAAACAATATGATTTAATATTAATCTCATATGAAGAAAAATATTTACTATATTAATAGAATAAACACGCACATAGGGAATCATACTATAGATGCTCATGTCACGAAAGATTCACTTGATAAGAAAACTAATGAAAATGAAGGTAAAAAAAAAATATTATGTTTGATGTTTCTTTTCTTTATTTATACAAATAATCAATTATCTTAATCTCTTGTCTTTCAGTCTTTTTTTTTTTTTTTGTTTCTCTTATTATGATTATTATCATACTACTATGATTCTACTTTATCTTCATCAGTATTATTTTTGTAAGATCAATATAGTTTGTTAGTCTATCTCTCAAATCTCACGACACTCAAGGTTATAAGTCAGTGGTACTTCAACAATAACAACAATAGTTATTAATTGTACTTATACAGTCTTTGATCAGCTTGATATACGGAAGTACTCAAATTTCATTGATATAATTACAAAAATTAGAGAATATTTTGGTGATTATTTGTTCTTTTTGTATATTCTATGGTACATGCTTAGTGGAAAAAAAAAACAACGCATAAAAAAAGATCAAGTAAGAACTTTTCTTTTTTTTTTCATTATGTATTAGATATAGTACAATCGAAAACAGAATGATACATAATTCACTATTTTTCTATATAAAAACATAGATCTCTAATGAATATCTACAAATATACTACCTCATCAATGATCAAACATACTTTTTTCTTTTACTTGTCTTTTCATTGAAAACATCTTTGCATGTCTATATGCATTTTAATCAACGTCATGTTATTTTCTTCATTAGTTTTACCAACTGTTACCGAATAAAAATGTTTCATTATAACACTGAATAGTACCTGGGGAAATCGACATTATAAATTTTGTTTTGTTTTTGAGAAATTTATTTTATTGAGCTAATTTCAAAAGAATTTTTATTTTCTCGTATAAGTCTCTAGTCTCTTTTTTTTTTTCTACTAGTTTGTTGATAATAGTTCATCATTCATAAAACTAATAACCATCGATCTCTCTCTCTCTCTATTTATATATTTGTTGTTCGTGCGTCATCATGGTTTATTTCATATATGAGTGCTCACGCGCAAATGCTTTTCAATTTGCTTTTGTCATTATTACTTTACACTTACTCATACTCATTTTTTTTCTGCAAATATAAACAAGGAAATAAAAGACTAATATCAATATAGGAATGACATATGATCATTTAGAGAAAAAAAAAGAGAGAAAGAGAGAATACATAGGGATTTCGTTCTTCTTCATCTATAAGAAACTAAATTAAAAAAAGAAAAGAAAGGCTTCTGAATGCAAAAGAATAGAAAAGAAGAAAAATATCTTCGCATATTTTTTTTTCTCTTGTTTTCCCGTGAAATGATACGAACGTATGGCGATTTGTTGTGATTGGCTGTTAGTAAAGCAATTTCAGGAAGTTTGAACAATTTCGTATTGATATCATTTTCTTTTCTATGTTCTTATTTTTTTTTTTCTTTTGACAACAACTATATCTCGTTTTATTAGTACATAAACTATGTTTATAAAAAAAAAAACAATGATTTACCGAATAATGATTATTGAAAATACAAATAACAGTTAATATCATCATCTAGTCTCAAATGTTATTATAAATCGTTCTATTCGAAATATAATTGCTACATTTTCTAATTTGCCGTTTGTCTCTATGGTTCGAGGCTCTAATGGAATGAATATGTATTTTTGTCATCGTAGTTCACTTTATTCAATTGTCAGTTTCTCTTGTCACTATATTCAATCAATATCAGATTATCTTCTATTTTGTAAGTATTCATCTATTTCTTTTTTTTTTTCGCTGAGTTAGATTTGCATTTAATAGAAAAGTCGATTAGAGTAATGCCACAATTGTTCGTACAAGAAACTTAAATTCTCTATTTAGTATGACTTTTTTTCTTATAAAAGTATTCGTTTTTTTTTTTTTTTTGTTTAGGTTTTCTTCAAATTTTTTACTATATCGATCATATCAATTAATTATACAAATGTATTGATTTTTATTTTAATGTCAATCATTAATAAATCAAGTATTCCTGAACGATCCCATTCACCATCAAGATCATTAATTGAAAAAAGTAATGATGATTTTCAAGAACGTATTGCTTTTTTTCAACAAATTCAAATAAAATCACAATATCATCAACAAAATAATTTAAAAAAACCTAATATTAATATACCAAAATCTCCATCAACACCTAGTTCATTAAATAATCGAACAGCAGCAAGTATATTTGAACTTAAACAACAACGTTTAGTAGCAGCAGCTGATAGAAAAAAACGTATTATTACACGTATTATAAGTATTGTTGGACTTCTAATAATTCTTTTATGTGCTGGAATTGTTACACTTACATTAAAAATGGCACCAAAAATTGATGAACTTGTACGTACTAGAACAGGCAAAAATAATTTATTCTATCAGATATCTCGAATGAGTACATCATTCAAAACAACAACGACAACAACAACAACAACAACAACAATCATATCAAATAATTTCACAATAAATAGTACTTCAATATTTAAATTTCCTTTTCGTTCTCGATAAAAATCATTGATATAATTCAATTATATTTTCTTATTATCAACTATGCACTTTTATTAATGATAATATATATACATACAAACTATATACATACTCTATATATCGTCATATAATTTATAGTCTATGATCAATACACTTATACTGATATATTCGAATAAACAAAAGATTTATTTCTTATTAATAAACATACGTCTATTGGATATATGTACTTGTCAACATTGATTAGATAAATTAGTATTTCGATATCTAAGATATTATTAATTATCCAAGTAAAGGATAATATATATCACATCAAATTTGTTTTACTTGAATGAGTTTTTTGTTTTTCTTCTTCTTCTTTTGTTTGTTTGTTTTGACAATAGAAAGAATATGATACGCATATATATTAATTATTTATTTTACAATAGATTTTCGAAGATAATAGAAATTGAACCGTATGTAATCGAAAAATAAGAATCTTTTTAGAAATAAGAATGCATTCAAGCTTATATCATTGAAATATTAATTTACTCATTTACAATGCTTTTATTTATGTTATTAACGTGTCTTGAATACTAAACAATGCATTTATATTTGATAGTTTTTTTTTTTCGTTTTGATATTTGAAATTTAAATTTTTATATTTTATAAAAGAAAACAAAAAAAAGAAACAAAATGGAATATAATTAATCAGTACTAATCATGGACAATTCAATATTCGTTACATATTGACTTTTCTTCTGGAGTAAAAAAAAAACTAATTTATTATAAAACATTTGATTTTTCCATTTTTTTTTTTTTTGTTCTATGACTAATATTTTCAAATGCTAAATTTCATAATTTTGATTGTTACCAATAGAAAGAATTCAAGATTCTTTTTCAAGCACAGAACTCAAATGTTCATTAGATGAGAAATTGAAAAAATTTTTTCGAGATCAATAAGATCATTCTAGCTCTTATCGTGTTACGGGAGTATCATGAAGTATAATATATTTCTTTGATCGATTGATTTCATCAGTCATATATTTCAATGCAACAACAACTATTTAATTATTAATTATGCTCTTGTTAACTTAAGGTCAATTGAATATTCAATAATTCTTTCAACCATGAAATTCTTTTTAAAATATCAATAATATTAACATAATTATTCTTGAAAAAAAAAATACCAAACACTTATCTAATATCAATTCTAATCGAATTATTTATTAATAAAAAATTTACAAATATCAATAGTTAGAAGTTTAATATGTCATGCAAAAGTGTTTTTCATTAATGTTATATTTTGTTAGACAAATATATATTTATATGCAGAACGAATCTGAGAAGAATTAAAAAGCAAAACAACTATATACTTATCAAGAAATTCTTGTAACTTTATTATGAAACAAGATCATATTCTAATTTATGCGAGAAAAAACAAAAAGCTGTATGCTGATGACGTTTATAGCATTGATAGGGATCTGTTCAACAAAAAAAAAACTCTGATTGATTTATAAGTTTACCATATAGTCTGAGAGAAAGTTTCATATTTCTCTAAAAAACATTTTTCCATCGTTTGATTAAATCGATATGTATGACATTGAATATAAAATATTTACTAACTAGTATTATATGAAAAGAAAAAAAAAAGAATATAAGATCAATACTTATTCTAATGTATCGATGAATAAAATACAATTGAAATTTATTATTATAATTTATTAAAAATATGAAAGAACATTTATTAAATAATCTTTCTAATATTAATCATTCTATATAAATATAGTTCTTGTTCATTTTTATCATATCTTTATAATTTAATCATGTATCCTTGATAGTTGATGAGATTTTCATCAATTCCTATCAAGAGTTATGTATTTTTCCAATTCAATCTTCATCTAGTATATATATTGACTATAATAATAATAAAAACTCTAGTAGAAATTAAATGATCTTTCTAATTATTTAATCTATTTTTCTGAAGGCTTTTCATCAAATACTCAAGATGATTTTTTTTCATTGTTACAATATATAGTAGACAAACAACTTCTAGAACTTTAATTATATTGTGATAGAATGTTTCTGTTTTCTTACATGGAAAAATTATATAAAAATAATTATCCCGATCATCAATAAAAATAAAAACTTTTTTTTGTTTTCTGTTTCTAAATTGATTCACCGTTTTGATATACAAACACACACACACATACATATAGATACATTTACATGATCTGACCGAGATGACAACATATACTTTAATATATTAATCATCAACCGGGATACACAATAAGCACACAGACAATTTCAATAGAAAAAGAAAAAGAAAAAAAAAAAAACAGAAGAAAACAATGTAAATAATAAAATCATGAATTAACAAGATAGGAATACATCGGATTGTGTAGAAGATGTTGACAAAAAAGTATTTGCATCGTTTCAGCTCTGATTGAATAAAGACTCGAAAGAAAAAGTAGAAGTTTTGAATAAATTGATGCTACACTTATTGTTAAATTATTATTCATATTCAATACAGATGATTGTTGATGAATTAAATATTGTTTAAGACTTGTTAATTGTTTAATATAAAGTTGTTGTAAATTTATATTATCATTAAATACTAAAAGATAAGAAAAATTTTTCTAATAAATAATTATTTTTTAAATATTTACCTTCTTTCATACTTTTAATAACAATAATACGACGTATATGATCAAATATATTTGAATCAATATTAAATCGTGAACCTTTTTGTAATATTGAACATAATTTATATGCATCTTCTTCTGGTATACATGTATGTTGATGTATTGAATATAAATCATGATCAATTGTTGTTAATGATAATGAATGTGTACAAAGAAGAAATTGTAAATTAACAAAACGTTGTTCAATAAAATATGTTAATAATAATTGTGACCAACATCGTCGATGATATATTGATGTTGATATTGAATCAATTAAACATGTACTTGATTGTAACCAATTGGTTATTTGTGTTTGTAATTCATAAATAAATGATGATGGTAAATAAAGACGACGTAAACGAATTGATGAAAGATAAATATTATTTCGTTGTTGATCATTTTGTTTCGACATATCACTATCAGATATAGAATGTCTTAATAATAAATGATTATGAAGTAGATTTAATTTTAATTCAGTAAGACGATTTGATTGTCGTAATATTGTACATAAATGATTTTGTCTTGGTAAAAATTTATCAGATGTATAATGATTTTCAATATCACTTCCATCATCATCATCATCATCATTATCATCATCACTATTATCTAATTCTTCATTATTTTTATTAGAAGAAAAAAATTTTTCTACTAATATTGATGGTGAATTAGTTGTATATGTATTTTCATTATCTTCATCTTCATCACTTGAAGAATTTTTTTCATTGTCATTTTCACCAGCATCATTTGTTAAATTCATCGATTTATTATCAAATGAGTATAAATATATATATATATATATATATATATATATTCGTATTTATAAAATTAGAGATTGATTTACAGTAAAAAGATAATAAATAATACTGTAATATAATTAAAGTAGTTGATATTTGGTCAACATAGATTGTATTCTTCAAATTGCTGCAATATTGTCATTGAGTTATGCATCTGAAAGTCACAAAAACTATTAACAACTATAGTTTATGCCTATTTGTCTCGTTCTCTCTATCCATCTTTTTCTTCGTTATATACAAACACACGCCATAAGCAGCAACAACAACAGCATCAGCAGAGAACAGCCTGAAGGCGAAAGAAGAGAATCAGAAAATAAGGTTCTCTTGCTTTCTTTCTCGTTCGGTTGATGCCCATGAAGGAATAGGACTGAGAAAGAAAGAGAGAATAGAAGAGGAAGAAAGAAGGACATGTAAAAAATAAGCTTTGATGACCTTGAATAGTAGAAACAAAGATGATGTGAAGTGCTAAATAAAAGGTCCATACTATCATATAAATTGTATCGAAATATGATGATAACCTTGAAACAATATGATCATCACTTAAGAAGAGTTCATATAACACACTTGTACTAATATTTGATAAGCTTTTATAATTTAATATTATATCTTACCATCATGTATATAAAATGATCATTTATACCTTGCTCACATTTACGATAAAAGAAAAAGTCACTTCAAATGATCGTATACAGCAGTTGACGTCATTTTTCGTACAATCATACATAAATATCGTATAAATAATTCAAACATTGTCCAAAATATTCTAATAAATAAATGACCTTAGACGAAATAGGTTGCATGTTGAGAACTAAGTAAAAGCAACAAATTCTCGTCTTCTCTTTCTCTGTCTGTTTCTCTCTCTCTCTCTTTCCCTCTTTCTGTGAGGCAAGCCTTCATGTCATTTTTTGTTTTCCGTTTGTTCTTGTTTTCCGTTCTCTCTTCTCGGTGAAGGTGAAGTCGTGTTTTTGCTTTGCAATCGCGTACACGAACGCGTTTACATAACTCCATTACTTGTTGATGACAAAACCTTCAAAAACATCCGTTGTTATTGTCAGTTCGTGTTTTCCAGTACGAACAAATCGTATGGGTCATTTTAGTTTAGAGTTTATCTTTCGATATGAATACTCGACTAAATATAGAAATAAGAGAATTATTATTATTATTGTTGTTGTTGTTGTTGTTAATCGTATCGTGTAATGTTGCTATTTAGACCTTGGATAAGAAAAAAAAAAAAAAAAAGAGACCAAGAACAAAAATATGATGCCTTTACATATTATTAAAGAGCGATCGAAAAAACCTTGTACACGTACAATGCCATTGAAAAGACAAGTATTGAAGAAGGAGACAATGTCAAGTTTATCAAGGAGAATATTCGATGTATAGTAGGTCCTTATGTTTTTTTTTGTCTTTATTATGATTTTTTTTTTTCAATGAAGACAATTGTTATTATATAATAAATAGAAATATTTCATTTTCAATTGTCCTATAAAATCATACTTATTAAAAGAATAATCTATAAGTTTTTTTGTTTTTATTTTATTGTCTTGATAATAATAATAATAAACAAAGCAACGTATTCTCATGGGAAGTTTATTGAAAAAATAAACGGATGATAGATAATTAAAATGTTATGTTTCTTTGTTTTTCTTTTTTTTTTTTTTACATTAAAAATAGACTAAATTTTTTATCATGATGAGAAAAACCTTGAGAGATTATTAATCTCAAGATAGTATTATTATTTTCTATTATTAAAAAAACATCAATAACGATATTAATATTAACGTGAAAATATATATTCAAGTTTTTTTTTTTTTTTATATCGTCTATAGAAATTAAATTTTTGCAATTTAGATATCTAAGAACAAAAAAAAATTTAATCTATAAATTCAATTCACCGTTAAATTAGAAAGTTTATCAATCGACAAAACAAATGATAGATGTATTTATTTGGAAACAGAAATTTGCTTTGATTCCTTGATATCTGAAGGCTATGACAAGGTTTATTCATTAGTTATCGATCAATGTACTAGTCATGCGAAGGTTGAAGAAATCTAGAAAGAAAGATAGATAGTTAGATAGATAGATAGACAGACAGACAGACATACAAGGATAAAACGAAAGAAATAAATAAATCTTCGCAACCTTCTCTTGGACTAATATACAGGTTGATAGTAATGTAATTATCTTGCCACTGGCATGTCCTTCGATTATATATTTCTTTTTTTTTTGTTTTGTCTTATATAAATGTTATTAAGATTCTTTTTGATGAGAAATTCATGATCATATTTGACGTCATCAAGTTACTTTTACTTTTCATATATATATATATTATAGATTTCAATATAAAAATGAATACAAAATTTTTCAATGAATTGATTGAAATTATTGTTTATTGAAAAATAAAATATATCATAACATTATATATTTAAAATGAATGAGTTTATCAAGAAAGAATTTTCAACATTAGAAATGAACTAAAAAGGTTTGAAATTTTATTTATACTAATTTCAATTAAAATAGTCTTTCATTATAATTTTAAAAAACTTGATACAAAATAAATTATTCATAAAAAACACATATTCTATCTTTGCAAATAAAATAAATCTTCATTGATTATAAAATAGAAAAGATAAGATGGATAATCTTTTTTTTATTATTTAAATTTAAATAAGCTCTAAAATAATAATGTTTCTAATAAAATGAAATTCTCGGTTATTATTGTAATTAAACATGTAATAAATCCATATCAATTAACTGAAATGATTTTGATTAATGATAACTATGTCAAAATGTCAGCTCATATACATAATTTAATATCGATTGTATGAGAATCAAAAATGCAAAACATTGTCTACGCAATATTTAAACGCTTAACAATATTGAAATATTTCCTGAACAAATTGAATAGGAAGCTATCCAAACAGGAATAAACGAAAAGTTCGTTGTTTAGTGCATTCTAAGGATATGTCAACACTATTGTTTAGAACTTATTAGCTTTTTCAAGGCTTCTATCGATGTGTGTCACGCACATATTCATGATACACGTTGATAGTATACTTGAAATAGCAAAGAAATTCTAAAGTATATCTTTTGCACATCCTGAAGCATGGTGAAGTACAGAATTTCCATTTTTTTCCTCCCTTGACGCCATCACACGAGTAGTTTTATTATTGAAAACGATATAATGAAACGTCCGCCTGCAGGTCTACTATACTAAGCATGAAATTTCTTAGAACTCTTTCGAACCATAAATAATATAAATTTGATGGCAAGAAGCCCGTAACCTGTAGACATACACTCAAATCTCATAAAAGTATATCAATATTCAATCAAATGAAGAGATACTCAATGAACTATTTGTTTCGATACAAGATTGAAAGAAAACTGAAATTCTTTTGACATACTATAATATTATTTCTTGAATACAATTTTCTTTCGACAAAAAAAATATTGTGTTATATGCGTCAGTAGATAAGGACATTTTTCTTCATTTAGGCAAAAACAAACTTGACAGTTAGAGTGCATTTTTTAATAAAATTTTAGTTTTCCTACAAAAATATTTCAACGTCATAAATCATTTTTCTATACTTTCTTAATAATTCATTTTTTTTTTGTTTTTCAATTTGTAAATCAAAGTTGTTAGTACAATCTCTATGGAAATAAAATGTGAAACACGATGTAACTACTAGTGCTAATCATAGAAGATTACTTTATTCTATATACAAGAATTTATTGGTGAAGACAAATTTTCATCTCTTGATTCTCTTAAGTAAATAGTGAAAGATTATTTATTTATTATTTACTATCATAATCGAAATAAAAAATTCTTTGATCAATATAAATTATTAAAAACTATTTTTTATTAATAAAATTAATGATGTTGAAGTGACATTTCAGTTAAATTTGATTTATGAGATATTTGATCATTTAATGCTGCTGGTCGATCATAATCATTTAATGAATGATTATAATTTGCATTAATTTGTTTTTGTTCAAGACGACAAAAAACACATAAAATTGTTGATGATAATATATCATGATTATCACGTTTTAATTTATTTGAAGAAAAATTTTTACCACATTTGGAACACTAAATTTGGTAAAAAAAAAAACAATAAGAAACAAATGTTTTTTTTTTTGCTTTCTTAAACTTACCCTGACAATTTTAGCATTTTTTAATGTTTTATTTTGTTCTATAACTTGTTTTATATTATCACAATTTTCTACATGCCATAAACGTATATCACAATCCTTTTGTTTAATAAAACAAAAATAATTTTAAATAATATATATATATACTTACATTTGATACTGATATAATCCATTTATTATCACTTGTTAACCAGACATCATTAATCCAATCACGATGTCCCTATTGAAAGAAAAAATGAAATATTTCATTGACATATATATGGAAACTATTTTAATCCTTTCTTACACGTAGTCCAAGCTTATGTGTCATATTTTCTAAATCCCATAATACAACTCGTAAATCATATCCTCCAGTAACAAGAAGCTTGCCATCATCCGACATGTGACATGCCGCGATCGATCCTTCATGTAATTTTGGTAACATTAAAGGACCTTCACGTCTATAATAGCAAAAAAAAAATATACATATCAATTGAACAGTTGACATGCTCAGCAGGTAGAATAAGAAGGAGGAGTGTATAAAGATGAGCATCTGAAAAGGCCATCTCATTAATTTGAACACCCACAGAGTTCGAATGAATGGCAAGAGCTAATTGTCTTGTCACTCACCTAAAACTACCAACTGTAGCATCATAAAGAAGTACTGTTTTATCCCATGAACATGTTGCATATAATCGTTCAAATTTATTGAATGTACAATTTGATACAACTCCTTCATGACCTCTAGAAACAAAAAAAACAAAATAGTAGAATATTTTTTCCTTTTGTTATATATGAAATTTTGGTAAACTCATGCAATTGCATCATTATCAATTAGTTCGTATGATATATTTCTCTTTTCTATGATTGTTTTGTTGTATAAGAGATCAATCTTTCATGACATAGTATTTTTATGTCTTGCATCATTGATTGACAAGTGAGCCAATCTCTATGTCTATTGATTATATATATATATACCTTAATGTCATTGTCGAACGCTGAGAAACAAGATCGAAAAATTTTGTTGTTTTATCTGTTGATGTTGTGATTATTCGATCATCTGACATATTAAATTGACAACTTGTTATAGTTGATTCATGTACATTAGGTATTCGAGAAGTCATAAGACCACTTGTTGTATCCCATATTGTTAGAACACTATCTAAATCAGTACCAGAACATAAAGATTTACCATCATGAGATATATGACAATTTGTAACAATATGTTCATGAACACCTTTCCACTAATAGAAAATAAACACAAAAATAATAATACTATTGAAAAGAATGTATTTATATACAATTTCTTTGTCAGTTTCAACATCAAAACAACGCACTGTCTTATCCCAACTACATGAATATAAACTAGAAAATAAAAATGATTAATTGATTATTATATAAGTTTATAATAAATGTACCGAGTTGCTTCTTGATTGATTCTTACGGCTGGTACAGCTGCCATGTCATGATTAAGTTTATATTGATGAATTTGTCTTCCACTATGAAAATCCCATATACGAGCTGTATTGTCATTTGATCCTGTTATAAGCCAATTTTTATTTTCAATCAATTGACATGATTTAATAGGTCCCGTATGTCCATGATACAATTTTATTTCAACCTACAATTGCATACATATATATATATATATTATATTCTATTGCATAAAATCATATTATACATGATACATCAATGAAAAGGTGAATAGTATCTAATTTCATTGAATGAATTGAAAAGAAAGAATGAATGAATAAAGGTAAGAAAAATTCTTGATAATGACGATAATAAATCTTTTGATCAAGAAAATATAGACAGCAAGACAAAAAAAAGAAAGAAAGCATCCGTTCGATCATAATAATAATAATGACTAGAACCTCATTACATATAATGCTCATATCGTGATTATCAATTGAATAATAAATGCACGGCGGATTTCTTTTTTTTTTTTTTTTCTTTTTTGCTCTTGTCAAGCCTCAGGATAGACATACACATCAGGGTAACAGTAACAAGGAAATCATCATTGTTTTATATTACGTCATAAAAAGGTAAGCTTATGATAATAGGCATCATGTCGTGACCTGACTGTTGTGTTAGAAGTTCAGGGGCGGGTGGGCAGGCGATTGTCGTTGCGGATCATTCATCCTCACAACCAATGACACCTCCCATCGAGATCAAGATTAATCATTGAGAGCGACGGGTCAGGCGATCAATCACATTATGGAAAATTATGAAGTTTAGACATTTAGATTAAAATGAACACTAAGAATCACATAAACTTAAAACCTACTTGTGCCGAACTTTCATGAACCCATTCAGCATTAGGTGCAAGTGGTTCTGTTAAATTCATGTTATGCGATTGTAACGCCATCGTTTTTATTTTTGTATGTGAGTGTGTGTGTATGTATGGCTTTCTTCTTTCACTAGAATCTATTGCATGTGAAAATTACAATTCTTTTTTTCTTTTTCTTTTTCTTTTTACTTCAATCGATTGAACAAACACACATGCCGACATATTTCGTCTCTGAGGTGATGATGAAAGAAAACAAAAAAAAACAGAACAGAACAGAATAACAAAATAAAAATATTCTTTTTTATTATATTTGATATTATGTATGAAACGGAAATTTTTTTTTTATTTCCTTTCTTTTATTAAAAGAATTTTAGTTCATTCAAGGAAACATGATCATGTTTGTAGTTAGTCGAATTATCCAAGAAGTAGAAAAAAAAAAAAAAAGAAAAGTGAATCTAACAGTGAATGAATTACCTTAATTGTAGATTTCGAAGAATAGAGAAGACATTGTTCTTTCTCTCGCTCTCTCTCTCTCTCTGTTGTACTCTGTTTTCTCTTTTCTTTTTTTTCTTCTTCTTCTCTTCTCTCTATGTCTCTTGATGGTTAATCGAGAACTCGAGGAATGCTCATCATTTCTTGTTCATAATTCAACTCAACAAATCCATAAAGCTTTCTTTTTCTTTTATCGAATAGCATGCTATCATTAATGTTCTTAAAATAGATGATGACAAAAATTTTATAGAACTATTTATCTTTCCTATTATCAAGTGTATATTATCGAAAACAATTTTGGTGTGAAGATTACACCACAAATAAGATTTTTATCTTCAAGTAAGTTAGTTTTTATTTTTTGAAAATTTTACATATGTTCATTTTACCATGACTGATAAATAAGTAAAGTAAAAGTTTAATTGATGATAAATAATTATGTTTATAAATTGAATATGACTTTATCTTATAACATCACCATATTTTACATTGTTTAAAAATGTCAAATATGAAGGTCTTAGTTTTGTATGAAAGAAAATCTGTTGCTTAGATTGAATCTAATGATCATCATCATATTCAAATGTTTGAAGGCAAAAAATCATAAGCATAGACAAGAAATATATACAAAGAGAAAGAAAAAAAAAAAAGAGAAGTCCATTTGTATGAGTGTTGATTGATCATGTCTTTTGCTTGACTTATATGTATATATATATATATATGAGAGTTGCATCATGAATGTCGTTAGAAGATTCAAGAGTATACATATATGCACATAAGATGAGCACGTGCAATATAATAGTTCAAACATTATACGAAACTAAATCCTATTCTGTCTTTTTTTCTCTTCGGTCTATTAGTGCTGATGTGATCCTGTATGCCATTCATCATCATTTATATCGATCTAATTTTAAATTCTTAGCTTTGTGTTTGTCATCATTGTTGTAACTTGAATGGGTAGAAGAATAAATTATTCTATATCTCTCTTGCACGCGCTTTTTCTTTTTTTTTTTTTTTTTGCTTTGTCTGACTTATTGAACAATCTTTTGTCTGCATGAGCTATTGCGTCTATTCTCTTTATGTAATAAACTGTTCAAGTGCTTGTAGTCACTCAAAAGTTAACTTTCTCTTTTTTCTTTGTTCTCTAGATTGTCTACGCTTGTGCTTTATGAGAGAATATATGTAGCAATGAGACAGACTGAACAGTTGTTCTTTCTCTTCTATTGTTGACATATGGCAAAAGCTACATAGAATCGAATTTCGTATAAACACACACATCTACGTCAATTAATTGTTTAATGATTAGAAACAAAAAAAAATTGCACATGCATAGTGTATATATATATATAAATATATATTAAAATGAGTCAGTCTTATTCAATAAAATTCTAATTTATTTGAATGATGATTTGACTATATAAAAAAATTTTGACAAAGGTGGACAAATTTGATATCAGAGTTAACATTTTATCCTCTCCTATTATATGCTGTAGCTAAACAACAAATGTGATTTTAATTGAGAAGAAAATGATGAAAAATCGAAATGTATATATGTAGGCGTGTGTATATGTGTGTGTGAGTGTATTGAACAAAAAAAAAAAGAAGAGAAAGAACAATCTAAGTGACGTCTACTACTAAAAAGTTAATCACACCCGAGACATATATGAATGTCCCAAACGATTTGTATATGTATTATTATTGCAGACGCAATGTGGCAGACGTTCATCGATAATAATGATCAACATCGCTATCAACTTGTCGTTTCGAAGATTTGGTGATTTTGTCATTTTTTATTTGCTTCTATTACAATCATTATCATATTGTTGTAAGTAACATAAATCCTATGAAAATGATAATCATTGATTTTGATAAATTTTAATAGCTAATGGTTCAACAACAATGCATGCTACATGTGGTACTGATGTTGAATTAATTTGTCCAATTCGTTCAACAAAACAATCGGATGAAGTGGTATGTCCTTGAGATAAATAGAAAATTGAATTTATTTATTTTTCTTCGATTGGAAATATGTCAAAAATATCACATTGCTAGGAATTTAGTTTATGATATTTTAGATCTCATGGTTTCGTCCGAATTCATCTCATAGTCGTTTATCATTTATTGCTATTGGTGATATTCTTCTACCAGAATATGCAGCAAATGGTCGTTTTAATTTAATATCATCATCATCAACAACATCTCGTTTATTAATAAATAATATTTTAATTGAAGATCAAGGTTATTATACATGTAAATCAAGTACAAATGGTCAACATAGTATTAAATTAATTGTTAATTGTATGTTATTTATTTTTGAGTAATAGAAAAAAAAAGAAATCAAATTTGTTTTTTTTTTTTTATTTAAATTAGCTCATCCATATCTTTCTCCATCGTTACCAATTCTTCTTTATCCGGTCAATCGAACATTTACAATAACATGTTCACTTTTATGTGATTCATCAATCGAAATTCATAAATTAATGTGGTTTGTTAATGGACACACATTAGATGAAGATAAACATAAATTTTTTATTGAAACAATATCATTTAATACACAACGTTTAACAATTTTATTAAATACAAAAAATCATCATTTTAATCAAACGAATTATACATGTAGATATGATGGAAAAGAATCATCAATATTAGTTAGACGACGAACTAGTAAGTATTAATATGTTTTTTCCTTCTGATCTCGTTTACTTGCAATTCGGAGAAATTTTTTTTCTGTTGTCATTTTATAATTATGCTGATAAACTCTTCATCTATGACTTATAAGAATTAATGTCTTTTGATTTATATAAGACGTCTGGATTTACATGTATTTGTAAGATAGCCTTTGTTTTTTTTTCTATTAAAACTTAACAGATTATTAAAAACATTTTTATTAGAATTGGATTTAGTAATAGGTCATCCTAAGTACTGAAAAAGATCATTGTTCCTATATCTATTTTAATTCAAATTTATGATAATCTAAGGAGATTTATAAACGGCGATATTCCTGAACGTTGTTTTTTTTGAATTATTCAACTACTTAATAAAATTAATTTTAATGCAGTTGAAAATATTTTCTTTTTTATTTTAGAAGAAGAATTGCATCGTTTACCACGTCAAGAAGGTTCATCATCTGCTTATTTACTTCAATCAGCATATGATACAGGTCAAATATATAATCGATCATTATATAAATATCTTCTCATATTTTTATTATTATTAAAACAAATACATTGTGCAATATAATGGTTGACTTTTTGTTATTGGTTGTTTGTTTTTTTTTTTGTTTTTAGTATCCTATTTTAAATAAATTTAAATTGAATTTTGTGATGAAGAAAGAATATTGATGGTTGTTTTTAATATACGATTTGTAAATTCTGGATTAT
This sequence comes from Rotaria sp. Silwood1, assembly GCA_905250075.1. Classification (NCBI taxonomy): domain Eukaryota; kingdom Metazoa; phylum Rotifera; class Eurotatoria; order Philodinida; family Philodinidae; genus Rotaria; species Rotaria sp. Silwood1. The sequence goes on along the minus strand of CAJNOP010000139.1, from coordinate 108,716 downwards.
CATGATTATTTTCTGTTAATGTTGTCGTTGATCGATTATTGAGAATCATTTGAAGTTTTTGAATTGTTTCATCAAGTAAAATTTTCTTTTCATGATCATTTAATGTACCAGTATCATAAGTAAGATCAATAGTATTTCTATCGGATGTATTTATATTCCAAACAAGTGTTTGACTTGATTGATATTGTTGATTATTTAAAGCAATTTGTTCTTGAGATGATAAATCTAAATTAATTGTTATTTGAAATGTATGATTTGAAGAAATTTTTTGTTGTTGATTTTGTAAAATATCAAGTTGTTGTTGATGTTTTATTTTTGTACAATTTGTACAAAGTAAATGATGAGGTCGAGCTGAAAATAATGAACGACCACGACGAGCTAATGGTAAAAATGAACGTGATGAAGTATTCGATCGAAGTAAACGACAACAATCATATTCTATTTAAAAGAAAATAAATCAAAAACTATAATTTAATACATCTGAAACTCGACAAATTTGGTCCCCACACATATTACCAATTAAGTTAGATTACATGTTATAGGTAAGAAAAGAGCTATCATCTAAGTAAAAAAATATTTCGTAATGTATCAATATTATACTATATTTTGGTCATTTTATTAAGCTTCAGTAAATGAGCTTGTTTTCGAGGACTATCTAGCTCAAATTCATCATCTGATTACAAAAATTCTCAAGATATTCTACTGTTCTGTAATTTTAGCTAAACACCACTTTCTTTTACTATAAATACAATAAGGTCTTATGTCTTGGGAATTTGATATCTTGACGAAAATCTAATGAAAAAACAACTCTCTGGAGGTTGTGTTAGAATAGTAGTGTTCTAATTACTTGCAAAATATAAGTTCAAAGTTTGGGAATCAGATGATAAACTTGAGTTAGATGTTCCTTAAAAACAAACTGAACCTTTTACATTACAGGCATCGATAGATCATTTTTTTTCTTGCTCAAAGATCTCTTTGGTTCTTGTATTTTTATTCATTACAATAGTAATACATAAACGGATAAAATTTTCTTCTTGACAATGAAAGTAATGTGATGGTTTTGTATTACATTTTAACCTTGCTGAACGTTTTCTTTTCTTTTTTTTATATCTAGTGTTTGCTTTTGATTATTAAAAAAAAAACTTTGTATTATCGTTGATGTACTTGAATAGAGATAGTCGTCAAGTAATTTACCTTGTTCAAGTAATATCGTTGATGTGCTATTATCGGAAGAAATTTTTCGTTTTTGAGATGAATTCGAATTAATTTTTAATGTAAATAATGCTTGATCAACATCAGTTAATGTTAATTTTCGACATAAATCATCGAATTTTTCTGAATTTGATATAATTAACTCATTATCATAATCTATTAGATTGTAAATGATAATAAAGAAATTATAAATAAACAATAATTATTAATCTTTACTGATATATGAATTGTGTTCGTTGTATTCACAAGCAGATTCTTTCATGAAGCTTGTGTACGTTTGTCTTTTTATTTGCTGTACAATCTGCTCTCGTCTTTTTAATTCTATTGAAAGAGTGAAGGGAAGAAAAACGTAAGGTGAATTTCTTTCTTTTTTTTTTTTTTTTTGTTGTTGTCATATGAATTTATAGCTGGCAACGGTGATATGCATTTGATTGTTCTTATGCAAACATACATTCATGTGAATGTGCGTCATTTTTTTTCAAACATGGATACTCAATGTACGAAAGAAAAAGAGAAAAAAAAACAATTATTAACTAAATTGTACGATTAAATTAGATACAAAATTTTATATGCAATTTACCGATAATCAAAGAAAGAATGTTTTAATTTCGAAATAACTATTCTTTGAATGATCTATTCTTGTAGTATTTCATGTACTGCTATTCTCGTTTTCAAAACTAGTTGATGTCGACGAAAGACAAAAGTCAAATGATCTGAAGACATGCAGAATATTTTGATGTTAAAATTCATTTAACTTATTGAACAATTTTAAATTCTAGAGAAGTAATAATTGTACTTATTAGGAATAAGAATAAGTTCACGTATTTCCACTGGATCTCAGATACACTGTACAAAAAAATTCTCCGATTTTGATGAAATTTTCAGCGTTTGTAGAGCTTTTAATTTTAAGAATTTTAATAAAAAAAAAATTTTTTTTTTAAAAGCTTTTATTTTTCAAGGAGATACACCAAAAATACTGTTATCATTAATTACCAGTAAAATGTAAAAAAAACAGTTTTCTACACAATTTTGACCAACGGTTTTTGATAGCTTTCTTCACTAAAACGAACGTATAGATAAGAACCGAGACCATATTTGGATTCCTCGTGAAAAGGCGCATCAAATCATATTAAACTCGATTTGAGGTTTGGAAAAAATTTGTGCCTCATATATAGGTTGACTACTCACCGATTGCACAAAAAACAGAGTTCTTGATTATTTCAGAAAACCGAATTGCTCGATATAGTAGTATAGTATATTCGACAGAACGTTACTTGCTCTATAATCCTGATAGTTCAGAATTCTCCACCCTTTTGATTTGGTTTAAATATTGAGACAACATTATTAAATAGTGTTGTTTCCCCTAGATATCTTGAGACCTTCCGAGGCGGAGATCTAAAGTTTTTACAAATGACTACTTTCAATTGGAGTGAAACTTGCAGAATTTGTGGAGCTTTCAAAGCTGATCATTTCGGTGAAAAAACATTTGTTATTTGATCACACTTGGCTAATAAGAAAGATCTGAAGCATCCACCAGAAGCGGTAAAAAAAACAGTTTTTGACCTGAAAGTCCATCAAAGCCCGACGTAAGTTAATCGCAAATAGGCTTATTTGATAGAAAGTTTTACTCTCTATCAGATTTTATAAGAACGTCTAAGACATTGAAATTATTGTCTATCGATGAATGCCAAGTACTGTCTCAATTAGGTCATACTGGCACAAATAATGATTCTTCGAGTCGTTCGAAGCTATCGTTTTTTCAGGTACACCAGCTTGATTTTTTTCAGTGGATATGCAAGTGAATGCGGTCTTTCCGATGAGATCATTTTCTATTTGAAATTCGATGTTTTATGAAGCACTTTTGCTCTAACTACAACACTCAATGGTTAGTTTACCTCTCTTCTGACTAATATTCGACAATTTTCAAACGGAAAATACTTCATTTGACTTTTAAACCGTATCATATTTGAAATCAGGACAAAAAACTGAGTCGACCTATATACATTTCAAATTGTTTCGATGCCTTACATTTTCTATGACTTTCAGGGGGTGGGTGTGGGTTTGAGTATCAGTCTTCTCTCAACGCACACACTCACATCCTACACTCACAGCCACAGCCACACACCCACACACACCCACACTCACCCACACCCACACCCTTTTTTGAGTCACGTCGCTAACGCTGGTTTTTTAATCCTAACTCTGACAAACAAGGGTCTCTAGGGCTGATTTTTTCAGGGTGTTTAGAGCAACTTAATACACGCAGAAAAAATAAAAAACCAGCTCTAGATAAGCTCTTTGTCCAGAGATATATACATTTCAATTTTGCGAAGTCACGTCGCTAACAAATGATTTTGCCCATATATATCCACCTTGAACGACAACAAAAAATGACTAATCACTGAAAATATACTAGTCTTTTATCATTGAAAACTTTTTGTTCTGAAACGAAAATACACATGTTTTCAATATTTCTACGACAGATTTCTAGCTCATTTTTATAATTATTATTGAGGTTTTTAGCATGTTCTCAATAACGGTTTTTACAGAAATATTCTTAGAAAAAAAACAAGATTTTAAAACTTCTATATCTCCTTGATTTTCGAATCGGTTCGATTTGGTTCAGTTTCAGAAAAGCACGAACTGATCTCATCACTGGAATATTTCGCTGTGCTGTTGAGATGAACATAATTTTGCTACATTAAAAGAAAAATCATAAATTGAAATGCCTGTGCAGATGATTTTATGAACAAAAAGTGGTTTTCCGTAGAAATCAAGTTGAAAAATATACTTTTCAGCACGTTTGTAAAAAAAGTCATCCCAGGCGAGCAAAAGAGTAGCAAAAAGACTAGCCTTTTTTCTAGTCATGACTGTATGTCAGGTCTAGTCTTTTTCTCAAAAAGTCCTCCTCCTGGACTAGTCTGAAATCATTGATGGTCCAAAGTGCCCGTCCTGTCTATGTAATTGTTGGGGATCATTATGTTCAGCAGATCTAGTCTTCTTCTCAAAAAGTTCTAGTATATGACTAGTCCGAATATCGTTTGTAGTCTTTAGACCCCACCCTGACTAAGTAACTGACTGGCATCATGCCATTTTGTTATGTATAGTCGTTTTTGCAAAAAAGACTACCTATGCGATGCAGTCCGGATTCCGGTGAAAAATAGATTTTAAATCGAAAAAGGAAAGGCGTCTGTGACGCTGCATGTAACAAATTATAGTCTTATGTAGTAGTTTAGTCCGGACTAGTCTAGTTTATAGAAATATAAGCAGAAGGTTAGATTCGAACACGCATGCAAATATGTAACTTACCCATCGTTTAATTGATTGAACCATATAATCGAGTAATCAACTTCTATGTATCGGTACACATTCTGAAATGTTATTTAACACAGTTTTACTCAGAGTTTTTCTAGTTGTGATGTAAATAAAAAATATTTATCATAAAACCCAAAATTATTTCAATAAGTCTGAATGAAGTTAATTCAGAACTTAAAAAAATATATTGATCTTCAATATTTCAGAAAAACTACTTTGGATTGTAAAAACAATCAAAATTGAGAAACAAATTTAAAATAATGTAAATTAAAACCATATTTTTTCATATAATGATTAATGTTTATTTTAGTTTAATTTTTTCGATTTCAATTCTAAAATAAACTACAATTATTTAATTTAAATCTATCTTTAAATTCAAATTGTCAGAATTAATGCTAAAAATAAAATGTAATTCTCATGTAAAAACATTAAGATTATTTTTCGAATAAAATTATTCTTAATTCCTTTCGTAATTCAGAAATTTTATAGCATATAAATAGGTAACTCCAGCTAAGATGTAAACAGCTGCTTTGTAATTCTATCTGGTTTTTTGTGTTTTTCTAGTTTTGATACGAACCAGTCCAAGAGAGTTGTGTGGAGATTAAGATCGAAGCAAACAGGACATTTTGAAGAGTTGAAACTATATTCTGGATATGAATTAGTACTACCTTCTCAAAAATGGACCAGTCATGAACAATACAAATGACGCTTCCACTAGTTCGTCTTACTATTGAAAATAGTTCAGACTAGTCAGGTCCTCAATATTGTCTGATCGAACGTTCGAATCCACCTATCTTCACCTATCCTTCTGACTTTTTTATTTTATGGACGAGTCTGGACAATATAAATAAACTAGACTTGACTGGTGAAAAAGACGTTTTTCACTTGACATAGAATGACTTTTATAAACTTTGGACTATTCTAAACGCTAAAGTATGTCGTTTTGTGTACAATATATTAGACATGACTACTGTTGAAGACACATTAGACTAGTCTGGACGTGATTTCCAGAAATTTTCGACTAGTCTAGATACAAAGTATGACTTTTTTATGCGGAATAGACTAGACTTGACTGTCAAACAAAATATTTTGGACTAGACATGACGGGCAGTACTGACGTTTCAGACTAGACATGTTGTCCGTCCTACCCTTTTTTTGCTCGCCTGGGATGTTGTCAGCAAAAGAAATAAAAAAGAAAATGTGCTGCAATGAATCAAATCGAACATGTTTGAACGCAGATATTGGGTGACATTTTAAGTTGAAAAAATGTGTTATAAATTAAAAAAGATTCATTTAAATGCAAAAGCAGCGTTTTTTCTCCAAAAGATTGCGTTGGAATGCGCTTTTATACGAATTTTTTTTTTCATGGGTTATATTAATATGCATGAATGTTAAGCAATAGAAATACTTGACAAAAATAAATCATGTCAATTGTTACTTCCTTTTATTATCTGATTTTATACCCAATAACTTGAGCAATGGCATATTATCTGATTATTGAAATGTTATTCTAGTAGTATCTTGCTAGAATGATAAAAAAAATTGTCATTTATCAAACCCAATGAATAGTATAAATAACGTGTGTCGACTGAGTTTCTTTGAAGCTGAAAGATAAAATTCACATGTCTACATTAATTATATCATACTGATACAAAATATGCTAGATGTACGACCTTGCAATGACTATAATTCTTCTCTAACGATGAATGATTGTCAACATACATTATCTTTTTTCTTTTTCTGTTCCATTGATATAAGTTCGGTATAGTTTATATTATATTTACATTGTTATAAGCATTTATGTAATCATCAATCTAAAAAATTTTTAAAAAAATATTCCGATGAGAATGAGGGTGGTTCTAAAAGTTTCTCATTTATATCGTTCAGTTTTTTTAAATAGATTTCAAAAAATCTTTAACGAACATCCTATTCGTTTGATGATGTCTTCTGAAAATGTAAGAAACTATTTCGGAAAGTTGTTATTAGATCTGAAGTGAAGTTTGAGCCAAAAACATCAGAATTGAAAGCTAAATTAGGTCAAGTTTTTCTTTCTAATAAGTCAAATTAAAACTCATTATATCAATTTTTCAAGTTATATGACTTCTATATATATTTGGGTCATGTCAGGGCATGAGTAAAAATTCGTACTCGTTTCTGTATGGGATATAACTTGTATTCTCATATGAGAGGTTATTACGTTACTAAAAAAAGAACTAATGAAAAAAGACGCATGAAAACAATATACAGAAAATATATCAGTACCAAAATAATAAAGCAGATAGACTTACAAATGAAAGTGTTCTTTAGCTATGACTCTAATAGGGAAAATAATGTACAGTCTTTGATTTATGACTAAAGGAAAAGAACGGTTCGACTTTAATGATATTGAAAAAACTTTTGATTAAAAAAAAACAGTGTATTGACAAGAGTTAATTATATTACATATATGTATTGTTTTGCAATTAATTCTTTCATGTATTTACTTTCAAATGATGCCTTACGATTTGTAAACAAACAAACTCTATTATAATAAAAAACTATTCAACTCTATTCTTTTTTTATATTTGTAAATATCTTGTTTTTGAATCTAGTCTCTTATAAGTATGTAACTTTTATCTAAAAACTCGCGATAATTATTGCATGTCTCTTTTTTTTTCTCAGTCATTGGTATATCTGTCAACTGTTATCCATAACATGTCTTCATACTCATCGTTGACACAAAAACAAGGAACTATGTACAGTCAAAATGTTTTTCGTTCTTTGGTTACAGTTATTTTATTGATAATATCGTAGTATGTAGCAAACATAACAGAATCATAAGCACTTAAAGAAAAAATTGAAATTTATTTAGATGTTGCATTTCTCTAAAAATCAATTTTTCCACAAAGTAAGTAGAGCTGTAAGACCCTTTCATACTCATAACGGGTATTGCCCAGGTTAATGAAAATAAATAAGCTATTTCGAACTTACAACTATCAAAACTTCTTTTTTTGATAAATTATTCTATTAATTTTAATTTCAGAAAATATTATTAATATGTAATAAAATGATGTTTCTTAAGTATAAATTCCGTTCTGTATTTAATTAACTTTATTAATCATTTTAATAAATGGAATTTCTATCAAGAAAATTTTAAGAATCATCAGTGATTATGATATAAATGCTGCTCGTGAATTATAAAAAAACAAATATAGTTAATGTCATATATCAAGTTTTAAAATATGATTGTTTTTGAAAGTATTTTCTCTTTGTTGTACAATGAAAAGTTCTCTGATAGTAATTTTTAGAAGAAATCCGAAAAAAAAAACAATATGTGAATATTTGACTATGAAGATTGATGTATGTTCTAGAAAATCTAATTTTCCGAACTGAGTTGTTTACGAGTAAATAATCTCTATTTATAATCTTTTGTTGTAATTTTAAAACACATCAAAATAACAAATTTATTTGCAATTATAACAGCCTTTCATTTTTTCTTCAGTACATAAATATAATCTAATTAACTTTCATACATATTTACTTGTAGATAATAATCTAGAATGTATAATGTTCTTTTGAGAAAAACAAAAATTTATGATAATATGAACTTGACGGCAATGATTTTCAATGTCAATATGAAAAATGAAGAAGTGGAACAACAAACTGAACTTATGTACAAAGATAATACAATATGGACTGCCGTATTCAATGCAGATAAGGATGCAATAAATCGTTTGATCGATGCTGATCTAAATGTTATAATGTCAAGAGGTGCCGTCGGTGATTGTCCCATTCATATGTTATTTCTATGTGGAACAGATAAACATTTGAAAATTGCTCGAAATCTTATTAGACGATTTCCAACGATCATGACGCAAATTTATAATAAACCAGTAAATAGAGAAATGTATTCGATTTTAATTTAGATAAAAGTCATAGAAATTATTTAGAAATATTATGGTGAAAATATTCTTCATATTGCTATTGTCAAACGTAATCTAGATATGGTTAAATGGTTACTTAGTGATATTCATTCAGAAAGTAATCGACAACAACTATTAACAGCCACTGCTACTGGTGACTTCTTTAAAATGTAATGTACTTTTCTTCTATCATTTATTACATCAATACATTTTTAGAGGTCAACCAACTTATTATGGTGAAACTCCATTAGCATTTGCATGTTGTACTAATCAATGGAATATTGCTAAAATTTTACTTCAACATGGTGCTGATATGAATGTAGTCAGTAGAAAAAGAAATAAAGTGTGAGAAAATTCTAACTTACTCTCTTCTTATTTACATCTAGACGGACAGTAATGGTAATTACTATTTTACATATGCTTGTTATTCGTAACTCACATGATATTTATACCAAATTTAAATCATATTGGATTGAACAGCAAACTTTTAATAAGAATAGAATAGTTGAAAACTCAACATTGGTAAAACAACCTGTAAATTTATGGAATCGTTTAAATAATGATAATTTGACACCACTTACTCTAGCAGCTGATATAGGTCGATCTGAAACATTATCATGGTTACTTGATGAACGTAAAAAAATACAATGGTCTTTTGGTAATGTTTCATGTTTATTACATCCTCTCGATCAACTTGATGTTGATATTCAAGAACAGGTATAATGAAATCAATTTATATTGATTGTTTCATTCATATTACTTTTATTTAGAATAAAAAACATTCTCTATGTGTACTTGAAATAATGATAAAAAATAATGATTCAAAATTAGTAAATCCAATTATAATATCATTAATCGACAAAAAATGGAGTTATTTTGCTTATCGAATACTTATTCGACGATTTTTCTTTACATTTATTTATCTTCTCATTTTTCTTGCTACAACAATACTAGAACAAACACGAACAGAAATGGTAATTTAGTAAAATTTTTTATGTTAAATTATGAAAGATAATTTTAGATGATAGATATAAATAATAAAACAAGAACAACTTATAATAAAGATTCAAATATGCCTTGTCGAATAGCTTATATAATTGGATATATAATTGTAATATCAGGTGCTTTATTCAAAGGTGCATGTGAGATAAAAGATATATATGATCTGGGTTGGGAAAACTATGTGCATAGCACAGTAAGTGATAAATTCTTCAAATTTCAATGAATTATTTTTGATTTTCAGGGACCAGTTTTTCTTGAACATCTTTTATCATGTTCATTTAGTTTATGTATTTTAATTGTTCAATTTCTTCGTCTATTTAAAATACCATATGAAAATGTTATTCATGCTTTTGCTTGTTTTCTTGGATGGCTTTATATGTTTTTTTTCATAATGCCATTTGAATTTACTGGACCATTGGTCATTATGATTTATAAAATTTTATTTAATGATGTTCTTCGTTTTTGTATTATATATCTAATTTTTCTTGCTGGTTTCTCACAATCATATTTTGTTTTATTTAATAGAAATGGTAAATTTTCAATGATATACTATTCTATATAAATAATTGATATTTAAATAAATTATAGGTTTACAAGGTTATTTGTTAAGTATCAAACAATGTTTTTTAGGTTTAATAGAAGACTTTAATTTAGAATATTTTATTGAAGAACAACATTTATGTATTGGTACTTTTTTATTGGTATTGTATGTTGTAATTATTACTATTCTTTTATTAAATTTACTAATTGCTATGATGGATGATACATATACAGATGTGAAAAGAAGTGCAACACAATTATGGTTTGTTTTATTGATTTTTCATCTTTTCTTTTTTCTATTATTATAATAAATATAAAAGGCATTTAGAACGAGCACGTATTGTACTTGATATTGAAAGTGAGATATCAATATCTAAACGTCAATCATCTATCAACAAATATTGGGTAGATATACGAGGTGAACGTTATTTACAAGTCGAACAAGTGGACGATGATGTTTGTCTATATCGTAGAAACAATAATTAATAGTTATATGCAAAATACTTTTAAAAATATGAAATAAATCGATGAAATTAAACTTGAGAATGTGGATCATGTTTTTAATTTATTCTACACTCATCCTGATTCATTCTAATATAATATTTATCACTTTGCACATTCTTTTCATCGGTGTTTTGCTTTTCTCCTTTTATTAGAAACTTTACATCATTTATACTTCCACATTTACAAATACCAATGACAATTATTTTATCTGGCTTTTTTTAATCGATCTTTATTCATTACTTTTTCAATAAGTTGAACACGATATGTCTATGAAATAAATAAATATTAACATTTTTTGTTATTTATAATACATATAAATATATGAAAAAGATTTTTAATTGTTTCTATATCAAGACGTACAAACTAAATGAATGTATACTAAAAATTAATAAAGAAACTAATCTTATAGCTTATGCTTTTCTATAACATGTCTTTTACAATATTTTTTTTCGATCCCATACACAAGTTTCTTTATCATTTCTATTAAAAATTGAATAGATACATATTAAATATTAAAAAAACATTAAACTAAAAAGTCTTTCGGACAAAATTTGCAGTACATTCGAGAGTAAATCAGTAAATTCTCAAAACTTTTAACTGCAATTTTTTTGTTGGCGCTGCTCTACAACTAACGATTCGGTGTTTACGTATATGATTGCAGTAAAAATTACTTTTGATGGCTTTTTTTCAGTTCTTATCTTCTCAAGTTAAATAGCAACTGTTGACTTCCACATGTTAATGAATTATTACTCCCGAAGTGAAAAAGAAGAGAGAAGAAGGGTGTGGGGGTGTGGGTGTGGGTGCGGTAGGTGTGGGATGTGTGGGTGTGGGGTGTGGGTGATGTGGGTGGGTGTGGGTGTGAGTGTGGGATGTGGGTCTGGGCGTGGGTATGAGTGTGAGTGTGGGATGTGGGTCTGGGTACCTGGATGAGTGTTGGTGGGTGTGGGTGGGTGTGGGTGTGAGTCTGGATTCGAGTGTTGCTTAAGTGAAGATGAACGAACACATACCCACACCCCAGCTGATGATTCTGCGGTTCTATTTAGAATTCAAGATGCAATTCATTTTGGTCTACCAACTGCCATATTTATTGCTGGACATGATGAAATTTTACTGGAACTTTGGCCGCTTTCTGATGTCCAAAACTTATCAATAGTTATAAATGGTCAAAAACCCGATATAACATCAATTCAAGAAGGAAAATTACATAAAAACAATAACGATTATTATGTACCAGTAAATGATATCATTGAAAAATGCATCTACTGGAATAAAA
>CAJNOP010000139.1:0-96868 GCA_905250075.1 Rotaria sp. Silwood1 | reverse complement strand
CCACAGCCACAGCCACACCCACACCCACACCCACACCCACACCCACACCCCTTCAATACATTGAAATTCAATTTAAAGTGCACCATTGAATAGAGCATCAAAAACTGCATTACCCACATATATTTTCAAAAAAGACTTACCGATATTTCGCAATTCTAAGAAGGCATTCAAGATTCTTTTTGCCAAAGGACATGTAAAAAAATCTCTGATTCCCTACCAAAAATGCACATAAATCTTTTTCCAAGGACATCATTAGAAAGAGTGCGAAATTTTGCACAAGGTAGGCTATTTTCTTTTTCTCGCAAATCAATCTCAAAAAAGTTGAAACCATGTCTTTTTTAATCTCTCTAACTTCTCTCCTTTTTCCAGCAGGATTAGCCATCGCTTTGTCCATTTTATGAAACTCTATTTTCAACTTTTTTGAGATTGATTTGCGAGAGAAAGAAAATAGTCTATCTTGTGCAGAATTTCGCGCTCTTTGTAATGATGTCCTTGGAAAAAGATTTATGTGCATTTTTGGTAGGGAATCAGAGATTTTTTTACAAGTCCTTTCGCAAAAGGAATCTTGAATGCTTTCTTACAATTGCGAAATATCGGAGTCTTTTTTGAAAATATATGTGGGTAATGCAGTTTTTGATGCTCTATTCAATGGTGCACTTTAAATTGAATTTCAATGTATTGAAGAGGCGAAAACTCATTTTTGTGAAGCTTCATGACAATAGTTTTGATATTTAACTTTTCTACCACATAACTCCTTAATTGTCACCAATCTTTCTTTCCCAACATATAGTTTAGATTCTCCTCTATTGAGTGGATTCCGAAAAAGAAGTATTTGTGTTGACAAAGTTAGTATTAATTCAATATTTTTATATTGGGGGGGGGAAGGGGTCTTATAATTATGAGACAGGAGTGGCTCGGGAGTTTTTGAGTTTATTCATTAATGCTAATTGATCGAATTCAAACGAATATAGCATATGATAGACTACTACTATGTGTGTATGCATATGACATCATATTGGAAATGAAACCTCCTTTAGTTGGATAAATCTTTATTTTTCTCAAAACTCAAAGGGGGGTCTTATAATTTTGGGACACCCTGTACAATGAGTTTTTTCGACATGAAAAAACCATCAGAATGAGTGTTCAAAGATGTGAACTGTAACCGAAATGCAAAAATAAAGTCTTTCCCGAAACTTCGAAAAAATATAATGCAATATTTCTTTTTTATTTGCTACGAGTTATTGAGCAATGAGTCTCTTTGAAAAGTCTAATAGTCTGATTCTTGAAAAATCTTTTTATAGACTTTTATTTCGATATATATTCTTAAAACGAATTGAGTGACATGAGGTCAAAATTCAAGCAACTAAGAACAGATATTATGTATAAGTCTTTCTGGACATAGAGAAAAATTCAAGTTTTGTATTCGGGTTAAAGTTCACATCATTAAACTGTACTTTCGAATTTTGTTTGTATCAATAAACATTTGGCCCATTTACCTATCATTTGGAAAAAGATAGATGATCAAGTTAGATCAAATTGCAAAGATATACAAAAGAACTAATCGAAAGAATCTTTTGGAAAATCCGATTAGGGTTACCTAGTGAAAAAATATTAGATTATATCCAATTATATCGGATTATAATCTGATATAATCGGTTATAATCCAACATTTGTTCACTGGTAAGCATGTCTATTCAAGATACAGCTGTAGATATAGGATTTTGGAAGGGGGAGGCGTTTATCGGCAAAAATCAAATTTTGAAGCTCATTCGAGGTAGTATAAACGCGTTTTTCCTTCATGTTTTCTAGAAAAAAGTCGAAAAAAGATTTCTTGAAGCGAGAGGCGATCGCTTAGCCGCCGCCTTCCTCTCCCCGTTAAATGCGCCACCGTCAGAATAAAATTTTATTTTTTCCTTATTTGAACTCATATTATTTAACCAAGAAGATATAATGTAGCAAAGAATCAAAATTAAATGGATATTATTAACTAAAAATTCTAAATGATTATTAAGAAAAAAAAATGTATTTAATTCGCCAAAATTTAATAACTACATAACTTCACTAGTCTCATACATTTTTTAGACTTTTAAGAAGTTCATTTCTTATTTCTAACGAATATTGTTTTAAGTAACAATTATGAGAGTATAATCGCTTTCGATCAAAAATTGTTCAAAAAGTTTTTTCAATAAAGATGTCTCTTCTAAAAAGACTATAAAAGAAAATAGAATTTGCAGAAGTTTGCAAAAATTCTTTTAGATTGTGACAAATGTTTCTAGCTATTCAAACTTTTACTTTTTATAAATTAAAATTATTTGAATACGAAAAGATTTTCATGCTTAGTACCTAAACAACAATAAAATCTTTTTCATGTTGCTTTTCATTCAAGGGCTGTTTTTATGAAGATTGTTATAAAAATTGGTAGGATGTTACAGAAAAAGGAAACATCCTCTTTGAACTACAAAAGCAAATTTTGTTCATATTCTATCAATCAAAAAGATACTTATTTTGATATCAGAACAATCAGTAGTTCACAATTCAGATTCTAAAATTCATAATTTTATTCAGTTCACTTTTTATATAACTAACAAAAAATATAATACAAATATTTCTTGAAAATAAATGAAAAAAAAAACAAAAGGTCATTTAAAAAGAAAATGGTTGTTCATTGAAAAGTAACTGACGAATTGCATTCTCATCCTTTTTGTGACAAAGTTCTGACGATATATTACTATTGTATTGTTCAGATTTATGCATATTCTATTAGTTGTGAAGATAATTGCCATGTAATAACATGTTGTCTTCAAACTGATTCTGCAATGTACTCTTAATTAAATGTATAAAATCAGAATCCGATTGATTAATATTTAAGGAAAAACTTTGAGAAAATAATGTAAGAATTATTTGTTTAACCAATGAAATTTCAACATCTAACATTTGTCGTAATCTCTCATTTGGATCAGAATGAAAATATGAGAGTGTTGTTCTTGTTGCATTATGTAAACCAATACCAAAACGATAATAAGGTGAACATAAACTATCACCAATGATAAGAAATTCCTTTTGTGTAGAATTAATAGGATCTTTGAAATAACCCCACATACTACATTTGGATTGTTCATAATCAAATATGATTTCACCTGTTTCTTGTCGTTTAATATTTAATCTTCTATATTGAAGTAATGTTTCAAATTGTTGTGGAAAAGCACGTATAGAACGTTGAGAATAATTTTTGAATTTTACATCTTGTTGACACCAATCATGCCATTGATTTTCATTAAGAGATACATTAAGATAATTTTGTAAAAGAGAAGTAAAAAATCGATAAACAGGAAATTGTTTTGCATTTCGATGATAATGAATTGGTAATGGTCCTTCGAATTGAATAGTATGTATTTCATTATTATTAATACTTTCAGATGATACAAAACATGGAATAAATATCCAATCAACCGGTATATTGTTTACTTGTTTTTGTGGTTGTTTTGAAACAAATACAGATGCTGGAATATGAGCAACCATTGCAAGTAATGGATGTTCACTTAAAGATAATATATGTTCTTGTTTGACATTTTGTAACCAATCATCTAAATATATTGTTTTATCTTTAAGTCGTTGGACTATCATTGCACCACCATCATATGATGTATCGAGAAGAAATTCTTTAATCGAACTGAAACAACGATAACGATCATGACTCGAACAACATGATGGACTTATCCTGCGTGATGTTCGAAGACACAAATGTTTTTGACAAAATATACGACGGAAAACAGCACTTAAATTATTCCAGAACGATGGTTTAAAATTCGATGACCATAAATAATCAAATTCTTGAAATATTTGAGAAGAAAGTCGAGATGGTTTCATTTTAAATAAATCTAATGGAATTGATTTTGTATTTCCTGTAGCATATACCAAAACATCATAATCAGTATAGATTTCTTGATCAACAGATAAACCATCCCAACAACGAATACCAGGTTTAGATTGCGAATAACTTGAAATTATTTGACGATTAGGTTCGAATTGACATCCTAAATAGATTAATCCTCCCATCTTCATAAGTATCTTCATCATAAGTTCTTCAATATCTGCAACGTAAACACCTAAATTTTTCGCATCATTTGTAGCACGAAGAAAAAAACATGATGGTAAACCTATGAATTGAAAAAACTTCTTTTCTGTTTCAAGTAAACCACATGCAACAGCACGATTATATACTGTTCTTTGTTCAATTAATCGAACGGCATGTCCTCGTAATAAACATTGAATAGCCATAAATAAACCAGCTGGACCTCCACCAATAATTAGAAATCGTTTTCCTTCTGGACATCTAGGTTTCATTATTGACGACAATGATCTTGACATTTTAGACCCAAAAAATCTACTAGAATGAAAGCATGATAAAACATGTTCATTAGCAATACATTGGACTGAACATCGTTCATAAGTATGCATATGATCAATAACAATATCATTACATGGAGCAATATTAGGCAATTCATTTGAAGTTATAGGTAAACCACTACTTTTAGACATTAGATCAGCAAGATAATCATCATAACGTTTTATACAATAATCTGATGAACATTGTTTATCAAAAATACGATCACCAGGCCAATTATCATTTGTCATTGAAAAATTATTATTCTTTGATAATAACGATTGATCATTATTGTTAATTTCTTTTCTAATAGTTTGAGATTCATTGATTGTTTGAAATAAAATAGATGTTGGCTCTTTTTTATAGTTAATTTTATCTTGTTGACTAATCGATAATTTTTCATAATTTTTATGACATCGACAACAATAATTATGTGGTAAAACATTATCATGTTGAGTTAATAATTGAGAATTATTTGATAATACTGTTGTTTGACATTGTTGACAATAGATTGGTAATGAAGTAGACATGATTGATGAAACTATTATTGTACTATTTGTTATAATCTGTTGCTGGCTAGACAAATCGTCAGTTTTATATACTATTAGTGCTGGTTTTTTTCTTGAAGATCAGAATGTGAGTAATAGTTGCAACAAAGGAAATTTCCATGATTCATCAAGAACAAGTATGGTAGACGTAGGTGGTCTATCTTCATCCCTTTTTCCCAACATTATTATTCACTGTGACATGAGTAATCGTTACGACAAAGGAATTTTTTATGATTCATCAATAACGCGTGTGGTGCAGAGATGGGATCGGTTCGGTTTGAAGAAAATGAAAAGCTATTGGATATGGTCAAAAAAAGTGAGTTCCAAACAAGGGGGAAAAAACTATTCGGGCATTCGGATCCATTCCATCCATTCCCATCCATTCTCAACCATTCCTATCCATTCCCATCCATTCCCATCCATTCCCATCCATTCCCATCCATTCCCATCCATTCTCTTCCATTCCCATCCATTCCTTGATTCTCAAATATATTTCTGGCTTTCTTAAATTGTCGAAATTGTATGATAAGAATGCATTTTTTTTCCTTAGATTGTCTATCTTCTACTGACCGAAGTCAAAATATTTTATGTTATATTGATGACTATTTCACAACAGATTGCATTTAATACTATGAGAATAAGTCTTTAAATTCAGCAATGTTCTAAACAATTGTATATACTGCAGAAATTAATATAAGAGAGAGAAGAACTCACCCTAACATTTCTGATCACTTTCAGATAATTCAAGTGACTATCATTTCTTCATATCTAATCAATTACATTTTTATCATGTGTAAGTGATTTTACACGGTAGTATGGCCATGTATTTTGTATTTAGATAATCGTTCGAAAAATGCTGTTAAAATCAAATCATACAGATACAGTGCATCAGATAAACTTTTCCATTTACCTTTTAGTATATTGAAATAAGAATATGCTGTACTAAGAAATAGTGATTGTTAATAATTAAACTCGCTAACGATAAACTATTTCAAACTTTTTTCGTATTATTAGTAGTAAAATAAAAAACTTTAGATCCTTTTAAATAATGTATATTAATCATCGCAATTCGTAGTGGTTCTTGTTTAGTAATATTTATATATTCAAAATGAAATAGAAGATTTATTGAATTAACATATAATATTCAGTTTTTAATGGCATTGTAACTTTTTACATTAAAGTGTAAGTAATATTTTGAATTCAAATAGATGAAATATCGATGAATACGTTCAGAAACTTTTTAAATATTTCTAATATAATATAATCAAAAAAAGTCTGTCTTCTAGCTCGAAAAAGATTATGTTAAATGTCACAAAAAAGAAGCATTTTATTGAATATAAAAAATGCATTTTTTTACTTATGACAAATAGCCAACGAAATTGAACAAAAAAAGATAATTATTAATTTTTTTGTTTATTCGTTTGTTGAACACGTACTCGTCTATCAGATGATAAATGATTTTTTTTTGTTAAATACCAAGCTGCTGTTTGCTTATGTATGAATTTGTCGATTCCATTAATATTTATTTTGAAAAATTTATTTTTATCTTGATCAGAAATAGCAGAATATATTCGTATGCCATTGTAATTATCTTTTTTCGAAGTTGTACAGGCATTTTCTGCATCTATACCTTCTTCTTCATTATCGACATGGTTATCTACTAGATCCATGAGGTGCCTAATTCGAGTTCGAATATAAATGGAGCTACAACTGCTCGATATCACTTCAAAAATAAAAAAAAGGCTTCATGTTATTACGGCAGAAAAAGAAAAAGATAAATTTTTATTCGAATTCGAATTTATAATTCGAACGAGTCACTTATATAATTCTGGCAAAAGAAGAAAAAAAAATTTTATTCGAATTCGAACTTATAATTCGAACGCGGCACCCATATAATTCCGGCAAAAAAAGAAAAAGATAAATTCTTTTTCGAATTCTAATTTGTAATTTGGATGAAGTACCCATATAACTACGGCAGAAAAAGCAAAAGATAAAATTTTATATAAATTATGATTTATAAATGCCAAGGTACACGCGTGTGGAAATAGCAAAGAAGCGCACAATAGCAGTTTTTCTAAGTTATAATACTTAATCTCATGCATACTATTCTCACCTGAGATCCTGGAAACACCAAATGTGGCGCTGGACACATCATCTGGAATCCTGGGCGCATCATGTCAGATGCTAGAATGATCATCTGGGTGCTAGAAGCATCATCTGTCGTGCTCAACACATCATCTGAAACCCCGAAGCCATCATCTGAGATATTAGGAGCACCAGGTGTGATCCTAGAAGGATCGTCCGGGACGCTAGAAGCATCATTTGGGTTGCAACAAGCATCATCTGAGAAGCTAGAAGCATCATCTGCGATGCCTGAAGCATCATGTAAAAGCCTAGAAGCATCATGTGCATTGATAGAAGCATTATCTCAAATTATGGATGCATCATCTGGGATGCCAGAAGATTCATCGGGAATATAGCACACATCTTCTCAAAACTCCAGACGAACCTCCTGAGATGCAAGGAGCATCATCGGAGATCCTAGAAACATTATCTGGGATGGTAGAGGCATCCTCCGGGATGCTAGAAGTATCATCTGGAATGCCATATATGTAAAACTTGAAACTTGAATTCAATTGAGTTTTCAAGTTTCGAGTTTCAAGCTTCAAGTTTTATGTTTCAAGATTGAACTTTCAAGTTCCTAGGAGTTGCGAGAGGAAGGATTCACACATATACTCACGCAGACATCATCGCACCTGCTGTGGGTGCCGCGAAAGGTGATCTGGCAGGAAGGACTCACATAAACTCATGCACACATCATAGCAGCTGCTGTGGGTGCCGGGAAAGGAGTTCCAAGAGGAAGGACTCACACAGAAACTCACGCACACATCAGCGCAGCTGTTGTGGGTGCCGCGAAAGGTATTCCAAGAAGAAGGACTCACACATAAACTCACGCACACATCATTGCAGCTGCTGTGAGTGCCATGAATAAAAATTTCTTTTTTGCCAGAATTATATGGGCGGCTGGTTCGAATTATAAATTCGAATTCGAATAAATTTTTTTTTTACCAGAATTATATGGGTGCTTCGTTCGAATTATAAATCCGAATTCGAATAAAATTTTTTTTTTGTCAGAATTATATGGGTGGCTGGTTCGAATTATAAATTCGAATTCGAATAAATTTTTTTTTTACCAGAATTATATGGGTGCTTCGTTCGAATTATAAATCCGAATTCGAATAAAATTTTTTTTTTGTCAGAATTATATGGGTGGCTGGTTCGAATTATAAATTCGATTTCGAAAAGAAAAATTTTTCTTTTTCTTCAGCTAATAAAAAGGGGGTGTGCGTCGAAATTTTCATTTATATTCGAACTCAAATTAGGCAGCTACTCCAATAATGACATCTTAGACGTTTCGATATGTTACATGATCGACGTTTTCTTATTTCGTTTTTTTTGTTCGACGTTTTTGCCTTCGACATTTTTTCTTTCGGCGTGTTCATAGTAAATCTTTTTTACTATCTGCCTGTACACATTATGATGTAACGAAAAAAAAGCATAATATCTCATTATTATATGGGTAAATACTTATGATGATATTTGTAGAAAATCACACATGTTCGAATATTTCTAGAGTAAATAATGCTATTTAATAAGTTAAAAAGATTTATTATGTATACAAAATGTTTGGACATATTTAGTACGTTACATGCTCTTAACATTTCAATAGTTAATATAGCTAATTTTGTACTATATGAAATTACTTCTGAATTTCTCTGATTATTTCGATCCATTCCCATCCATTCTCATCCATTCCCATCCATTCTCATCCATTCCCATCCATTCCCATCCATTCCCGTCCATTCTCATCCATTCCCGTCCATTCTCATCCATTCCCGTCCATTCTCATCCATTCCATTCATTCTCATCCATTCGAATGCCCGCGAATGAGTTTTTTCCCCCTTGCGTCGACCTTTCCCGGATTGAGAGGAACATTCTTGGAAAGTTTGGTTACATTTGCTTGTACCGTTTTGGAATGCATAGCGAACAGACAAACAGACAGACAGACAGACAAACATTCTTCTTTATATATATATAGATGTATATCCATTATTTTAAATCTGGTCGCTAAGGTCTGTAATGGGGGCCTATCTGTAATGTTCTCTTCTGTTGCTATGGTCTGTAATGGGGACCTGTATGTAAGGGGAGGGGGAGCCGCGAAATCTTGACCTTAAAACTTACACTCACTATTTTCTTCGAAAATATACGTGAGTTCCACGAAAAGATAACGATTAAAGCATACTGTGAGATCTTTATCCAACTATACTTTACTTTTATCTATCTATCTATATTTCTGTATCTCTCATACAACAACGTAACGCTATATATAGAGCAATAATAAACAATGAACAAAGGAGGGAAATATCCATAAGACAATGTGAAAGAAAGAAGAACGAATGAGAGAGTGCCAACATATATGAAAGAAAGGGAAAGTCATTGGTGTATGACTAACAAAAGAGAAAAGAAGCAGAGCACAAGCTTATATGTATAATCTTATAAAAAAAAAGAGGGAAAACCCTTATGAATGCATCTGAAGAAGATACAGGTCATAACACATACGAAGAAAACTTTTTATGTTTATTTTACCCCTTCTTTTTTTTCAAACACGGATATGTCACTGATTCAATCAACCACGTCTCTCACTTACATTACAATGCCTGGGGAGACATGAAAAAAGAAAAAAATCTTATTGTTTGAGTCTGAAGAATCTGGGTAGCAGTGTGGGTCCGTGAGTGTGAGTGTAGTAGTGGTCGCCGTTGTGGATGTAGATAATGAAAATCACAACATTCATCCGCATCTGCATCTACAGTCGCTCGATAGAATGAAACTTGGAAAAAACCTAGCAGAATAATGAAATAAAATTGGGAAAGAAGCAAGACGAGAAACAATTTACAGTGCCACGGTTTTTGTGTTTCCTTTTCTGTTTGAATTTACAAACTAATGACTTTATGCAACAAATTAACAAAGTTTTGTTCAAAGATTGATCGAGCAATGATTCTTAAAGCGGCAAGTAAGAACCTCCATTTACATGTCTTTCTTGTGCATGAAATCTGCCAGAATGGAGAACGTACACTTTTCTACGATGAAGAACGGGAATTCATTAATAATAAAAATGACGAAGTCATCGTATCCGACTCGTCAAACAAATATGTAATGTCAAATGATATTCAAGACACGTGAGCTATAAACCATTGAACTTTATCTGTTGATTTTCTTCAACAAAATCCCTCTATTCTTTTCTTCAAAAGTATTGATCGACCAATGACCGTTATTTTACCTGTCAATGACCAGATGTTCAGTGACCATGGACAAACGTAAGCGAAAATCTTTATTATTGCTCTGGATCTTTTCTCAGTTCCTATATTTGTAGGCTAGAACTAAGAATAAGAATGATTCTGCAAAAGAAAACTGATCCTAAAAAAGAAAAAAGATTATTCTGTCATTTGACGAATCAGTATCATCATGGCACAACTTATGAAACGACTCGTTTGGCTTGTTTACTTAAGATATCTGAAATTTTTTTGTGGGATAAACTTGTACTTTCAAAGCCCATGGTATTTCTGAGTAACTCTATTCTCCTCTTTTTCTTGCTCTTATAACAAGAGGATTACATATTTTTCCTAGAACCGATGGATACGATCCGAGATATTGACATTATCGATAGCCACGGTGTGATTGTGGAAAGAATACCAGTACACATAATGAAACGAAAAATAGACTTGAATCAATGTGGTAAAGCTTTTTTGTATTCACGTGAAAATACATCATCTAGACACTATTTATTGAATTTGTTAGAACCTGTCAAGAAACGAATTCCAAAAGACAAAGAAACCCAACTAGCTGTAGCAGAAGCGCTGCACCCAGTAAGCAGCGAGTTTCATGAAGTTCAAATGCCCATTGATCATTCTTCACAATGGACGGAGTATCTGAGACCGACTGCCAATAAACAACTTCATGATCCAAATATACAGCTTGTAGAATATCATGCATCGCTAGTGTCATGTTCACCGGTCTCCTATTCTGGCGTTTCTCAAGTAAGCATCCATAATTTCACAAACATTCAATATGGAGAATTACGGTGAGGTAGGCCCATGTATCAACAGAATCTATTCCTATGGATCAAAGTGAAGTAAATGTTTTTTCACCATCCATGCCTACAATTTTGGACTATTCACCATTCACGCCCACAATTTCGGACAAATTGAGCCAACGTATGATATTACTCAGAAGAAAACAGTTAAAAATGATAGATATCATTTTTAGAAGGAATCTATTTGCAGACGAGAGCGACAACAACATCGGTAAATGACCAAAATGAAAGAACGATGGAGGATTTGTCAGACATAATAACAATCAATTCTTGTGACTCTGATCAGCAAAAAATTGTAAGTTATAGCAGGGTTTGCTATGCAAAGATTGATTTGGATTTGCATCCTGATTTGATTTTTGTTAGCAATAGCACTAGATGAAAGTGCTATCAGCTAAAAACTAATTGAAAATATCCTCAATTTATCCTTCATCTTATTTGGTTCTATCTTGACTACCACTATTTGTCTATAAAAAGAATAGTCGTAGCCATTTTTGAATGTCTTATCAATGAAAGCAGCTAGGGATCTGGGGTTTTTACCATTGTATAGACCAAAGATTACTCTATCGATCCATGTTTGAAGCCTCAGAAGCCTCAGATATTCAAGTTATTTGCTCCATAAATGTTTAAAAGGTGCGAACCTTCTTCTTTTGAGTTTTATAGTGACCTCTATGTTCAAAGTGACTAAACCATGGCTTAGAGGCTCCTTTAGAAGCCTACGAAAGGCCGATAGGAATATTTCTCCGGACTTTCGAACGATTCTCATTTTCATAAAATTTGTGTTAGGAGGCATACTTGAGTGACGTACCTTTTGTCTCAAGTCATTTCGAACTCCGGACATGTGTCCGGATGTTCGAAAATGAATTTTTGCCTTCAAAACAGAGATGGATCCGGTACCGATCTGGATTTTGGATCGACCAGTCTACCGGTATTTACCGGTCAGACCGGTCGAAATCGCCTTATAACGGTCTATATTTTTCACTTTCCTGCTCTATGATGGTATTCATATGAAAAAACAACTGGCACCAAGACTAGTTCCACTGATCACACATGGATTTATTTAAAAAACCGTTTCCAGAATGTTCATCAGTGAGACTATTGTTATCAGCAGTGAAACATTATGCCAGTATGAGTGGAAGTACGAAGGTAGCTCGCAGAAGAGTTCACTATGAAACAAGGTTCGATTTGAAGCTTCAGCCTGTCGTCTGTAGATCTGTATTTTGTCGGTATGTCGGATTTTCTCTTATAAACTGACCTATCATCAGCATCCTGTTTAGTACCGGTAGGCTAGTTTTTATCGGTAGACCGATCAGATCAACTTTTCTCGGTAAATCTGTTTCGGTCGGTAGACCGGTTCCGTCTCTGCCTCAAAGATTTATGACCGAAGTTCATAAACGTTTATGTACGGGAGATCGTAATAGAAAAACAAGAAAATCGGAATGATGTGAGTGGGTGGTCGGAACCGAATGCTTCTTGCTATATCTGATGTAGTGATCGAAAATCGTAATGAACAAGGTCGGATATTCGGAATGTATGTCTAATGATATTGTTAGAGAAAAAGATCGGAAGAATAGAATGACATTGGCAGGAAGTTCGTAAAAGAATTTACTGGGAGAGCGTAACGGATGTAAAGACTTTTCCTCCTGTTTTTATAGACAAGAATGACTGTAAGAAAAGAGTGTCACTTCGCAATCTCACAAAGATGAGTGAATCTCAACGTAGTTACGAACTTCCTGCCGCTTTCATTCCAAACACCCTGTCTTTGTCATTACGAACTCCCAGACTTTGTCATTCCGATCTCCAGCCAAAATTTCGCTGTTCAACCATTAACAATGAGTTGTCTAAGTTCGTCACGAACTCCTGGACAAATTTCATTCCGAGCATCCTATTTTTTTGTTATATTTCATTCAATTTTGCGATTGAGAACTCCATTTCGAACACTCTGTCTTTTTTTCTGATGTCTGGAGATAGTAACGGATCATTTCAATCGTAGTTCGTGATGAAAAAGTGAGACGAAAAGTCACTTCCTCTCATATTTTCACTATTGATATATGCCATGAAGGTTCTACCTTGAAAACAAATGAGTTCTATAAGTTGATCGAGAGTTCTTCTGTCTGGCAGAGCTTGAAGATTTATATCTACAGTAAAAGAAACTACGTACAATACAGGGTTTTTTACGAAGATATGGGGAGCACTAGTTCAACTGGAAATTTCCATGACTAATTAGAAACAAAAAACATTGAAAATTCGCTAAACTTTGTGGGCTTCGCTTGTTTACTAAAGTATGAGCGAAAATTAATTCTGATTATATATTCTTGCGGTTTTGGGGTGTGAGTGTGGGTTCGTGGATAGATGGAAGACCCACATACACGCCTACACCCACATCCCGCACCCTGAATTTCGGTGACTTCGAACAACGAGTCATTATCGAACATGAAAGATTGATCACCAATCAAGAAAAGATTAGTAGAACCCTAAAGAAATCATATCGGAATCAAATTGTTGAAATTTGTACCTATTCTGATAGCTGAATATCACCCTATATCGATCAGAATCAGACTATCGGATACGTTAGCGATTTCTTCACCTTGAATCCCATCAGATTCTGCTGGCTGTTAGATTATCCAGAATTTCGATTAGATTCATCCACCTAGGACGCTGATAAGCTTTCTTCGAAGTGTCTCTCAAGTCGTTTACATTGTATATGTTTGTTTGTTCTATAGACAGGTATGATCAGCAATAAGTATACTACACGCATGACTCCATCATGTCGTCAAGATTTGTGTGAACTAGCATTGGAGTCTTTTGTTGATCATCGAAAATCAGAATCCGCGCAGGGTATGTGGATTTCTGTTCATTTCAAATTATGCGCTCAAGTTTTTCTTGCAGACAATACCACAATCGAAAACATTTTAGAATCTCCAGACGAAAGTAATCGTGTTATGATAGCGTGGCTTACTACAATATCAACTAAATTGGCTTTCAAATCACGTACAAACGTTATTCATTTTACCGACGAATGCTTGTGCATCTCGCAGCTATTGTCTACTACTAGCAAGGCTATTTATTTCGTCACCAGTGCATCCCATGGCAAATACGTTGTTCCACTAATTCATAATTATTGCTGCATTGAACAAATTTATATCTATACATTGAACAATGAGCCAAAGCCAGAATGGCTCAGTAGCTATTCCAAAATTCGAGGCTTTTGGAGCACTATACCGGATGTCGAAAGTCAAATAAATTTAGACATCACTTCAAACCAAAAGCAGCATGCATTTCGGCCGATGTCCTGGCACCAGCTATTTTCCAAAATATGCTCACAAAATCCAAATGAAACATCCTCCGAAATTCTTTTGAAAGGACAAACATCTGAGAATAACATGGAAACTATAATTGTAGCAATTTTACAATGTAAAGATTTGGTATTGTCACAGATGCAATCTGAAAATATTTTGTTTAAAAAATTCAACAACGTACATGAGTGTGCTAGGTTTCTTTCAGAAGAAAACAGATCTGTATTTCTCATCGTTTCTGGTACAGTCATTTCTTCTGTTGATTTCTATCATTTCTTTCGATTCGAAAGCCTTCAAGCGTTATATATATGGTCAAAATCTTGTACAACAGCTAAATTTCTGACGCGGCACTCGAAAATACATGGTATATATGCTGAAGATGAAGAGCTTTTATTATGTTTGAATACTGATATATGCTTTTACCGGCAAACGAAACGGCAAACCATTTCTTTCGCTATTTTTGAATCTGTTGATATGCGCGCACTGATTTTACCTCAACTCGACAAGCAACATCAAAATTTTCTCAGTATTTATTTTTTGTCTAAAGTTTTGTCTCAAATGCCTCAGTTAACAAGCGACTTAGTTTGTGATGAAAAGGATTCGATGAAAAAAATCAAGCATTTTTCGCGTTTCATTAATGGGTGGGACATCCCAGCGCTATTATCCGATCTACTGAGAATTGAGAAGCGCACTTCGAATTTACACAAAGAACAATATGCATCTCCGCAAATTGTCTATCACGGAGATTTTATATCACTTGCGGATATTTCTGTCCTTCGAAAAAATTGTAATCAATTATTTTGTGCCAGATCCTGTCTTTTGGTAACAAAAGATCTAATACATGCTCGAACTGTATCTAGACATGCTATGGCTGCTGGTTTGAATGGAATTCTATTTGAAATTGAGATTACGCAAAGGGCAAAGATTTTTGATTTTCCTGATGATAACTGCTTTTTGTTTCCGTTCGGAAGCATATTTCGCATTTGCTCTGTTGCACAAGCTGCCGATGGAGTATGGCAAGTTAAGTTAACCTTCTCAGTGGACCAAGAGTTGGATTTTGTGAAAGAACAGCTGGAATACGAAGTAAATGAGTCACTTAATTGGCTCACATATGGTCATTTTCTGCGCAATCTAAAACTTGTAGACGAAGCGAAGAAATATTACAATTGCTGGTTGCTCATTCTTGATCCTGATCATCCTGCTAGAGCTTCTGTTCACTATCACCTTGCCATAGAACATGCAGGCTTGGATGAAGATTTAGAAGTGCTCGAACATATGAATAAGATCCTACGAATTGCTCAACCAATCATCAAGGAAGTAGGGGTTAACGCTCAGGAGCCTGCGACTAGTGAGGAACGTCGTAGTCCGATTTCTGTCGATCGAGGTACAATACTGGGCAACATTGCCGATATTCATTACATAAGAAAAGAACATGACGAAGCTCTTGAATTTTACGAGCAGGCTCTTGAAACAACTACTGATCAAAGACATTGCCGACATTTTCGAAAAAGACTCTACATGTTAAAAACTATGCTAAGACCCTCTTTGTGTAATAATTGTGTTTGAAACTTGATAAAAAAATACTCTCGCTCTTTCATAACAGATTTCTTTGTTTTAGATGCATAAGACGGTCACAAATTTCGATTTGTAGTGTTTGGAAAGTAACAATTAATAGCTCATTTTTTATTAAAAATTTCAGAACTTGTGAAAAACATATGGCATCGGTACACCGAGTGCAAAAAGCGAAGCTCAGTCAGAGCTTTATCGGACTATGGGTCCATGATATGAATTTTCCATCCGTTGACATTCATGAAGCCATGATGACACGTTTAAATTCGACATTCGACTACATTCGAGAGTTTGATGATGTGCAGTCATTCACTTCATACTTAAGAGAAGACGAACTTATTGCCAAAGTGATTGTTATTATATCTTCGGTGCTGCTCGAACCTCATTTGAACGATCTAGTAGTGAAACGAGCAGAAAAAGAACCTGAGAAATTCAGAGGTCCATACTGTCTTCCTTTCAAACAGCAGACATTCATAGAAATCGATAATTTGTTCTTAAAAATTCGATCTGAGATTGGAGACGATACATGGTGTCTACAGTCATCGAAATCAGATATTATGACCAG
The DNA here is from genome assembly GCA_905250075.1 of Rotaria sp. Silwood1. Classification (NCBI taxonomy): domain Eukaryota; kingdom Metazoa; phylum Rotifera; class Eurotatoria; order Philodinida; family Philodinidae; genus Rotaria; species Rotaria sp. Silwood1. The sequence continues at coordinate 80,358 of CAJNOP010000139.1, read as the reverse complement.
TCTAGGACCTGATTCTTTTACGCCTATTGAACTACTTCCTCCTCTAGGTGTTTTAAACTCTCCGCTTAAACAGATTTCTATTCGTCACTGGCAGAACGAATCTCTAAAATTCATTCAGTTCCAGGCACTGATTGAAATTCTTCTTCGTATGCAACATGACGAAAAACGAGCCAAAGACGAAATGCTATCAGATTGTCGCGTATTTTACCAAAACGATATTGCTGAACTGATTAAGATTAACAACTTCAAAGAGAAGTATTATGCTGCTGATGTTGTTTTATACTACTAGAAAGACTGTTTCTGTTTTCGAATGGTAAATATGGCCTTCCGCAGTGAAGAAATCGAACGCATATATACATACCGACTGTTCATTACTGATCTTCACAAGGAAATTGACAGAAGAGCTTCTATTAAACGTGGAGTCCTGAGAACCTGGTTCTCTATCGGGGTAAGAAACTACCATATACTATACTACAGCTATTAAAAGACCATTTGCATAAACAAATTTCCATGAACGGCTTTCTTTCGACTACGAAAAATGAAGAAGTAGCTAAAATGTTTTCCGGTGATAATGAACCACGTGACAACTACGCAAGTGTTATATTTGAACTTCATATACAGAAGCCTCTAAGTTACACTGGAAAATCATTTATCGATATTTCGGATGACGGAAACCTCATGAGTGACGAAGAAGAAGTTCTTTTTTCAGCTGGTTCACTGTGGTCCATCGAAGATGTTAGACGAGTAGAACACTTGTGGTATGTACAACTTAGGAATTGTACTGATCGGGATGCTGCATTAGACGCAGTTTTAGCTCGTCTAACAAATGGATATACACTTATGTCTATCGGTGACTTATTACGCGAGCTAGGTGAGAATGACAAAGCCGAAGACTTTTATCGTCACATAGCAGAGGATGAGTCGAATATTCCAGATGATCAAAAGGGCTTTCTGAACTATCATATTGGCATGTTAAGAGCCAAGAAGAAAGACTACAATGGAGCATTGGACTCTTTGAATAAAGCGATAACTTATTTTCCTCCACCCATTGGCGCCTACGTAAGAGATTCCTCTTTGAAACTATCAATAACGAATGCAAGTGTCGCAAATCGAACCACTCTCTATCTCGACATCGGTAAGATTTATTATCGGAACAAGAACAGAAGAAAAGCTGAAGAAGCTTGGAAGAATGCAATAGCACAAGGTGGAGCGTTTGATGATCTAGCCAAAGTGTATGATTGGTTAGCATGTCTGGCTAACAATCATGGTGAATATGAACAAGCCAAAGAATATCGTCGCAAAGCAATGGAATTAATTAATCAATGTGTTGGAAAAGAGGAAATGAAATGTGAACTCAAACGTAAGTGGGATGATGCCATACAGCTATGTGCTCAAATGGATGACAGGCTGAAACCGAAACGGCAGCGTACTACCAGTGGCAGTAAAGTACCTACTTGACTCATCAATAATGTGTCACCTTATCTAGCTTAGCTTGTTTTTCTTTATACTTCTATTGATTTCGTAAAATTCGTTGATGAGTATTACATTTAAGAATGCAGTTCACGTAAATCTTGAGGGTTATGGGTGTAGATGTGAGTATTCAATTACTTGCATTTTCACATTCTCACCCACACACCGCATCGCACATCCTTAAAGGGTTTTGATTTGGTTGCAAAAATTGGAACTGTTTTTTGGGTTTCGCATGGTACCTTGTCTTATCAGCCTGGTTCTAATTAAATCAAATACAGTTAGTGTCTCCTCTATCAAACATAAATTTTGAAAAATCAGAAATAAACTTCCTAAGTTGCTTACAAAAACATGCAAACGTTCATGTTCGTCGAACTATAAGCTTCGAAAAGAGAGATTCTGATTTGCTTTACTGGGACGATGTTGAATATCGCAACAACAGAGATGCTTTATTACGAACTTCTTTACTGCTGAAACTGTTCAATAGTCACATTACAGAATACACCAAAAGAGAAGGAAAATTTCGACAAATTTCAGTTAATATAGCTGAGTTTTCCACAAAAACGTTCCTCACTTGTAATGAAATATTACGCTTTCGGTTCATTTGTCGTGTAAAATCAGATACTTACTTGGATAAAAAATATTTCCTTAAAACCGTTTTCTGGATCTACTTGATTGAGATACTGCTATCATTAGCGCTCGGCAGCAACAAAAAGTATTGGTGTTCGTGCGAAAATGTGATGCGTCAGTCTAATCTATGAAGCATGATCTTACGGTATGCTTTCGCTTTCCGAAGAAATGTAAGTCCCACGACTTCGCCATTTACGGATGTAGGTGTGCATATGTTTGTGAATGCAGTTCAGGAAATGAGTACATAGGCATAGCACACATTTACATCCGCCACGACTCCACTAGGTTTCTATTCCATGCAGTTTATTTGAAAGAAAGAATAAAAAAATGAACCATTGTTTTAAGTCTATTTGATGGAAAATCGTTGAACTCGACTATTATCCCAATCAACTACATAGAGGTTGCCATGTCGATCGAAGGACAAATCCACAGGATATTGAAGTTGATTTGGTTGTTTTCCTTCGCCATTGCCACCCGCAATAATATTACCTTGTTTCGCTCCTTTAGGCCAACTCACGACTCGACTATTCCACGTATCGGCCACATAAACAGTACCCAAAGCATCGACGACAAGACCGATAGGAGTGAACAATTGTGTCAGAGCATCACCTTGTCCCTGACCCCCAGCAACGACAATTCCTGCTGTTGCACCTTTATTCCATTTCATTACACGATGATTTCTGTTATCTGATATGTAGACAGCCTGTTGTTGATCGACAAAGATTTTGATCGGCTCATCGAATTGATTAAGGCCATCACCTGCACCATGACCACCGGCAACGAGAGTTCCATTCTTTTCTCCTATTTTATATCGTCTTACTGCATTTTGTGCGATGTCAGTGACATAGAGATATTTTTGATCATCCATAGCTAATCCATAACAAAAGATTTTGTCGATGAGAACTTTTCCTTTACTTGTTCCACTACGACGAGACCATTGCACAACTCGTTCATTGCCACGATCACAGATGATGAGATTTTTCGTATCTTTGTCGAACAAGACATCGCTTGGATATTTCAATTGGTTCAATCGATTTCCTTGACCATTACCACCAGCAATCACTCTCCCGTTTGTATCATTCTTCTTCCATTCGACAATACGATGATTCCAATTATCAGTAATGATTACCGTTTCATCCTCGTCAACGAACAAACCGAGAGGTTGTGAGAGTTGGTTGGTATCATGGCCTTCTCCATTACCTCCGGCAACGGTCACTCCATTCTGTACCCATCGTGCATTAACTGGAATACTTGGAATCACTAAAAATGAAGCAAAAAAGTGAAAGAGTGTAGATGTAGGGTTTGAATGTGTTGATGAGAACAAGGATTCCTTCCTCTACAACAATCCTAGTCCATCAGGTTCTCACAGATTGGACTCTCTCTCTCAAATCTCAAATGTATCAAGTGGCTCCTTGAGTAAGCACATGTTAATGAATAGTCTTCTTTATTATTTGGTGTCTAGGTACATTTTGCAAAGTAGTATGGTATAATGTTGTCACGCTACCGTCTGAGTTCTTTAATCTACGAACCGTACCATCAAGGACTATCAATCAATTATGCTTTCACTAGAAAACTATAATTACAATCTAAAATTCAAAGGAATTATTTAACAGACATTAAGAAAAAAAGTACCATGTAACGAAGAAATAAGTGTGATAATGTCTTGTATTCTTTAAGTGGCTTGTTGCATGCCTTACTTGTTGGATGCTGTAAGACTGGGCGTATTTCTTCCGTGGTCATCGGTGATGGATTGCAGATAGGAATATTATGGCAATATGGATGATTTAAAGAAGTACGAGTAGCTCGATAACATGCATCAGTCTGGATTGAGCACGCTACTAGCTGAGAACAAGAGATATTGAGCAACAAGCAAATACCAAGACTAAAAAAAAATATAAAGTACGACAAGTTGCAAGCTTGACTTGCTGAGCACAAATCATATTGAGAAGATATGCATGCATTGCAGCCGGTTCTAATTCTTATATTTTCTGGGGGTTTTTTAAAAACTTATTCACTCCAACTATGACAGATAAATCTGTTTTTCAGTTTTCAACACTCTTATAGTAGAGCAATTGAAATCAGAATAAATCGTCAGGCCTAGAATGAATCAACATGATTTTAACAATCTCGAATTGCTGCAATGCATGGATACATAATAACATGTTCGTGATTGACAATAGCTTGATGACAGATAAAATTAGTTCTTTAAAATGTCTACAAGTTTCTACAATGATATCAGAGATGGTGAAAACAAAAATTATCAAAAAATATTGCATGAATCTAAGACAAAGATGCCTTGGTTACCTAATAAGAAGAAACATGAAGCGATGTATTGCCATCGTTTTTTTAATGTGATAATAAGCTTTGAAAGCAAATAATTACTAACGATATTCAACTCAACCCATATGTTCTCTTTCTCACTTAATATGCACGACATTCCACTGCTAGAGTATTAGCAGCAGCTGCATTCAAGGTTTCGTAGCTTGGAGACAATATTAGCTCTCTTCACTTGCCTATTAGAGAAAGTCATTTTATTGTTGTTTCATCGTTAAGAGGAAGGCATCGTGTAATGAGTATTTGATGAAAAAACTAAGCAAAGAATCAAAATATCTTAGTAAGTATGTGGATATCGGCGACTCTATGAGTCGATAGTGTTCGACTCTTGTGTGAGATTACAACGAAGACGGTATATTTTGCTTTAGCTATGCTTGTTATGAAAATCGTTGAATGTGGTTATCTGTCTGACTTTGACTGTGAGTGTTGAAGACGTGAACTGATATAGTCTCCATGTATCTTGTGGACGTATACATGAGTAAGATTCTTCTACTATTCATAGCGTAACAAAGATGTAACTTAAGTGATAAAACTTTTTTTTTAATATCAAATTTAAGAGTTCCTTGCTGCAATGTCAAAACATGTGTATACAACTTTCTGACTGGCCTGAATCAAAGAGCAAGTCGTTTTCTATAAAATAAGACATAGGGCAGGGTATATAGGTTTTTAATTCAGGACTTTTTCTTAAAGTTTGACAACTAGGCTCACGCGTCAACGAACTTAGAATTTTTGATTTTGTTGATGGTCACTGCAGTTCATAAACTGAGGTAAAAGACAACTGCAACGTCTCTAAACTTTCATCAAAGTCTTGTGATTGTACGTCAATTTCATCGGTTTTTTCTAAATCACTCAATTAATTACATACTTGTATCAGAAAACTCAAATTCTTTCTTTTCTATTTCCGTTGGAAGTATTTCTATGTGATGTTGTAATGAATTTTCAACTGCATATGATTGTCCTTGATCATAAGTTATAGTTAAATCAGCAAATAAAAAAATTATCGTATTATTTAACTAACATATTTGTTCGGAATTGATACTGTGCGAAGACTTATAATAATATTAACAATAGTAGATATAAAAAATGAAATCGAATTATTGATGGTCGTTGATCCAAATATGCAAGTTAACAATGCATTGCTATATAAAACATCATTATATTTTAGATTATTATTGACTTCTGCATTAGTTCGTTTCAAAAATATACCAAGTAAATAGCAAGTAGCCACATGTGGAGCTAAAAATGCTGAAACAGTTTGAATTAATTAAATAATCGAGACTTTTGATAATCTTGTAAAATCGACATTCTTTATTACCGGTCAACAATAATTACGAAATCCGCTTAAGTTTATCAGAATTTTAAGCAAGTCACAGTAGATTGATCTCTCTCTAGACGGAACGTTCATTGAAAAAACTATAGGTTCATCAATTCTTGATTGATCCACTAAGACTTGGCTTCTTGTTGTCTAAAAACTAGCTCACACGGGCGCATGAACTCAAAACTCTGATTGAATTATTAGACATAAAATATCTTATTTTTATACACAGATAACCCGGTGGATTTACTTTGTCTTCTTATTCAAGCAGCTATGCAGACCATTGCATATAAGTTCTTCGTCAAAACTTTATTTCATGTGAAAAAACGAAAAGACTAAGATGCACAAAATCAAATCAGAATATGGAAAATTTAAGATTTTCTTACAACTGCTGCCAGCGTCCATAATAGTATAGTAGTGTTCGCTAGATTGATCAGTGTATGGATATAACCTTTTCGACTTTCGTGTTTGTCAGGACATGCTCGATCATGATCAATATTGGTTGCCGATTGTTCCTTGGATGATTGGGTTTGTAGTAAATTACTATTAGTAGCTTCTTGTTGCTGTTGTCTTTCAATAATTTGGGTTAATTGTTTCTGCTGTTCTACAATCTGATCTGAGAGTCGGCGAAAGTAGTTTACGTGTTCCTGTTGTATTTGCATCATCTTTACTATTTCGTCACTGTGATGAAGAAGACATTGTGTAACAGCAGCAAAATTTTTTTGTTGCTCTTGTTGAGTACGAATAATGGCTGTTAAATGTTGATCTTGTTTAAGAAGATATGTCATTATCCAGTGATAAAATTTGTCTTGCTTTTGTGTACTATTATTATCATTATCATCATCATTGTCCGAATTCTCATTTCGAAACATTTGTAATGTTTCAGGAGCAATTTCTTTACAAAGTCGTTCCATTAGTTTAAAAAGTTCTTTCTTTGTGAGATGTTGTAGTTGAAGGTGACTCTTATCGATTGATGATTTGTAATCCGAAATTATAGTATTAATACGCTCACTCAAATTTTCTATATTTAGAAAAGAATAAAACAAATATCAATAAATCTATAAACAGAGAAAACTTCGTTCACCATGACATCTTTCGTTTAGTTCTGCTTCAATGTATTCAATTTCAGCCACTAACTCAGCAAATGATTTATCAAAATCTTCCGATGGAAAAAATGAAATACGGTTTCTAGCACCTCTAAGTATTGCTAAGGCACCACTCGGCTTGAAACCTTTTTCCATGACACACGGAATGTAAGGAACATTTTTGTCAAAAGCATATTCAGCTTCTAAATAGATTCAATCATTGGCTTGGCCGAGTATCAAAATGAAATGATAGTTATTTACCTATCATGCAATATTTACTCTCTTGGTAGCTTGTATTCATGCATAGAAGAACAATAAAAGAATTTTCAACGGCCTTAGCCATTCCATCAAGTATATTTCCATGCAAACATCTTGTGTCTCGCCACACTGTATATCCTTTTTTCTGTTCAATAAAAGATGGATGCATGTTTCTACATTAGTTATTTGTTACCTGAAGGCCAATTTCAATTTTATCACAAATCGATTCACATGTAGCCCGATTATAGCTTATCATGATATGTTTCTTTTCTCGAAGTTGTTGCTGATTATTGACTGTAGTTGGATGACTCATTTGGCTCTGTTTTTGATCTTCAACATGAGAATGACAATCTAGTAACTTAGATGACTGATATAAATTTTTCTCTTGTGTACCTGTCGGCGATTCAGTAAATAATTGAGCTTGACTGCTATCGGTTCTGCTTGTTGACTGTGGAATGCTGCTGTCATTACTATCAGCTCTTCCTTTGTCGCATTCGTCTCTATCCGATGCTTTGTTAGCCATTAGTGTCTCCTCAATACTTCCAGCTATTAAAATCATATTTTTTACAACAGCATCTACATAGATGAAATGATTATGATAATCATTATGGAATATAGCGTTATAAATTCTTATAACTGTACCTTCTGCAGACATTGGACAATCGTTACTGTTTTGTTCAGGAACACCAATACTGCTCTCTAGTCGCGATAGATCTGGGTGAAAATGATCATCATTCGAACCTACAGTAGACATTTGGTATCCTGTTTGATATTTAGAATGACTCACTGGTATTCATAGATCCATCATCAGCCATTATCTTTGGACTAATATATTCAACACATCTTCGACAATGTCTCATGAAATGAAATCTTACCTGATTTTTATTATTAGTAAACGAGTTAAGATTCGTTGAATTCCTGAATAAAAATAAAAGAAGGATGGAGAACAAGAAAGAAAAAGAAAATGTTTTTTCTGTGCACATTTGTTAAAGTAATATCTCTCATTCTTTTTGGTGTGCTTTTTGAAATCGTCACTCACAATCAAATGACTTTTATTCATCAAATATGCCAATGTGGAATACGTAAGTGAAGTAGTAAAGTATAGATGAAAGCATTTTCAATAGAGAAACAGGTTTTCGATCCGTTTCGGTTGCGCTTCAAACACATGCCATCGAACTCGTCTCTCTGTCTTTAAAGGCATGGGTGTGTATCTACAGTGAACTGAATATAAAAACTAGGATTTAAATGATTACTCTAAGAAATCCGAGAAAATATGTTCCGTGAACGATCATAACTTGAGAAAACAAGTCTCAGTGAAATAATTTCTTGTCAAGTTTTGAACGTCTCAATGCAAGTCTCCTTATAGTCTAAAAATAGAGTTCATGAACTTAAGCATTAGAAAATGCTTTCTCCACAAGTCCATATCACTAATCTAACATTGGTCTGAGCTAATCTGAAGCAACACGCTAACACATGCATGCTTTCAATTTTATGTGAAAACGTTATGGCTTGCGTTGTGCGCAATATACTAAATCAGTCTTACCTTATCAAAATTTTGACAACAAATATTTTGGACAAAGAACGGCAAGAAATGTTAACGTCTGATGTGATTCTTTGTATTATATAGCAACATGCGTGTCGATGTAAGGAGTCTGAAGATGAAAACAACTTTCTTTACAAGGGAGGAAAGAAAGTTACCCACTGTCTCTCCTCAATTACTCTGTAAATATGCAACGTCATAATTCAGAACGAAAATGCAATGGGTGGCACTTGGCGTTTCTTTTTTTTTTCTAAACACATTGTTTCAGAAAACAAAATATAATACAAGATGTAGTGTGAAAAGCTCTACAATCTACAAAGTAAAGCTTATTTCAATTGTATACTTTTTGTTTTCAAAAAAAATCAAAATTCTCTGTGATTAATTTTCACAAGATCGAAATTTGTTCGCTTAAAATTATACCCGTTTTGAAAATAAAAAATCCAACTATAAAATCAGCAGTCTTATATGGATCGATGAACATCCTTTTGAATATCAATCATTTCCGTTTGTGCTAAAATTGACTGTAAGGAATTACAGACTACAAAAGAAAACAAATTATGTACAGAAGAAGCAAACATAGAAAATCAAGATGTATCCATTATTACTTATGCTCGTCTTCTCTTACACTTTTCCTAGTTTATGATAATTATATTGAACAATTTTTTGTTGATACAAAAATATGTTGACCGAATAATGTACATCTTAACATTGATTTTCGACTGGTGAGAGGAGTAATACATAATTTTATAAGAAATTCAACACTAATTGATTATGCAAAACTGATATGTCAAAGATTATGTTCTCCACAGAGAAATATTTTATAATTTTTATTAATGTTTATTAAAATAAAATTGATTTATATATAGAATAAGAGTATTAAAATGAAGGCAAAACTATTTAATATTTCATTGAAGAGAACCGATTCTTTTTACAGATGCAAATGACCATATATGATAACATGTGAGTGATAGAAACATAGTAAAACAAGAAGTCGTGTTCTAGGAATAATTAATTTAAAATAAAGATCTCTAAGTCAAGTCATTTCGTATCATATAATATGCAATACATTTCCTGGAATTGTAATGAATAAATAAAAAGCCTTAGAAGTTAAGTAGAAAGGTTTTTCAACATAATCTGAGCTGAATCAATATCTGAAGCATGAAATCTTTGTTTTATTAAAGATAACAAAACATTTTACAAAACAAACTTTATCCCAGCCGAATAATACGCCACGGAAACAGTCGTATACAGTAAAACTACGATAATTTTCGACCTGGAACTAGCATTAATAGATATTCTTGAGTTCTATCTAGCACTAATTACCCAATGTCTCTAGAGGCCGATATCTGATAAAAACATTTGTATGTCTAGTTGTTCTTTGTTAAAAAAAACTTTCTTTTCTGTTAATATAAAGTTTTATTATTTCCGACAAAAATATAGATGGATGTCAGTTTAGACGTTGTCTCTGAAACAAACTGTAAGAGAAATGACTAAAGTCATCGTGGATAAGAAATGATTGTGTGGACGTGGCAGTAGAAAGTAGAGCAGCACTTCCATTCCATATCTTGAGTACATTGGTGTCAGCTCTTTATTAAGATTTGAAGCTGAATACAAATCAGATAGAAAATAAAATCCAGATATAGATGCGAACCTGTTTGGGTTTTATCCACATCTAATCTGGTTCTCTGTCTGGAAGCATCTGTAGTTCTTAACTAACCTAATGATACATAACATCGACGTAAATCATACTGATCTCTAATAGGTTTAATTGTCCCAAACTGTTAAGTTTTATATATATATAAGTAAGAGAGTACCTACAACACCTGAAATCGTTGAAAGCTGCTCGAAGACGTCGAGAATTTATTCTTAAGAATGTCAAAAAAAGTCACTATTTAAGTAGATATGTCACTTGTTAGTAGTTTGTCAATTTGTAACTTCGTAAGAATAACTTTATTGATTGATGCGATTGTTTATCGAATGTAAATCGAGAATTGTTTTTGGCATCGTTGACGATTACTTTTTCATAAATTGCTGCAATATTTGTTTATTATTATTCGTTACGTTTGTTGCTAATATTCAATTGGATGGAATAAATTTGTAGAATATGTTAAGCATGATAATATTTATTCTTTAGTTTTTGTCGACATCGAATTGCTGTGCAATAATGTATGTCAACAGGTAATAAATTTGATAATATCAGCTGCACAAGATACACAGCGTTCAATTCCAAATTCTCTTCTTATTTCTTCTACCATTATAACAGCAATAATTCATCCTCTATGACAAAAATAGGAACTCATTTTCCAACTAATCACATACAAAAGAGAAATGTGACGAATTCATGTAATTATAATACATTCTATATTTTCAAGTTTACGTGAAAAAACTCGACCTATGGAATCATGTACTGCAACAAAGTTTCAAATTATCAATTACTCTCTGCAATCAGTGATAAAGATCATTTTTGATCATGTTTTTAAAAGCAAAACTTTTTTAGTCATTGTTACAAATTTACTTCATTTCTATTCATTGAATGAGTCTATCTATTTGCAATATATCATATGTCGATGTGGCATGGATTTGTTATTTAACAAAGGTAGGAACGTCAATAGGAGGAGGATTGCATGATGTATATTGCTTTTGAAATCGCCTATAAAATACCTCGTGGTTTCGAAATTGACCGTTAATGATAGTAAAACTGAGATTATATTCATATTACGCTGCTGTTGTTTTAACTGCCGAGTTATGCGTTTGAACACATGTCATAATGTTGATCAAGAAAAGACAAAGTTTAGCAAAAAGAAATAACGAATCCATTAGTAATGTATGATGACACTAGATGAATATAAATTACTGACTAAATAACTCCGCCAGTTGCCATTAATTGATATAATTCCTTAGTTTCAAATGCTTTTTCGTGTTTCTAAATAAAATCACGAAAAAGTTAACAACATTTGAGGAAAGCAAGAAAGCAATGAATCTAAGTCATACATCGTTAAATATAGGAGCCATGTTTTTATTTAAAAAAACACAATGAAAAGTATTTTGAGAAGATAAATGAATGATAAGAAGACTGATCAATTCAATTTACAGCGATCACGATTGTAGTTATCAGATTATATATACGTCAAAATAAGCGAATAAGAGTTTAGTTAAATAACAAATAGGTAAGAAAGGGAAGGCAAAACAATGATGTTGATGTTCATTTTTTTTCTCTATGTCTTGATAAGCACCTAAACAGACTTGACTAATTCAAACTGAATAAGAAATGTAATATTTGTGCCGTCTAGAGTTTACCGTGTTCATTCAAATAGATTTCGATTCTTTTTAAATGTTAGATTGAATATTGGTGCTTTACTAATCTTAAAAACTCACATAAAGATCGTATCATTTTTATATACTTATCACTACAATACGAGTTTTTCAAAATGAGTTAAAAATACTTGAGATTACAGGTAGAGAGATTGTTTTTACGTGCTGAGATACACGATTGAGACTCAAAGTTTGATAAATTTCAATCGTCTAGATTTAAGCATTTGTTTTATACTATATATTAATGATATGACGTCATCTACAGTAAACAGCTTCTTTAAAGTACAATATAGAATCAGTTTTGAGTCATTCTCATAGCTCCTAAGATAAGAAATGAAGTAGTATTTTATATATTTACTTTAGTCATTATTATGAAAAATAATACGTGCTGTAATCTTATGTGACTCATTGACACTATTTTTTCTCTTTGTTTTAATAAACATACATTTTCTGACGTTATTATTTTCAATGATGGTAGATCATAATAAATGGATACAATGATCAAAGTTTCATCTCAAATTGTCATACCGTAAGACAGTTATAAGTCAAGTAAAATGACAAATCTTGCTTCAAAATAGACTTTTCTCGGCCTATATTTTCATTAATTTTTAATTTCGAGTAACAGAGATAATCGAATAGTGACTGTAGATTTGAGATTCAAGAAAAGGGTGTGGGTGTTCTCCTCAATCAGATCAACACTCACACGCGTTTTCGACATGTAAGCCAAGTGTATCTTATGAGTTCTTAGAGAAACATCATAAAGATTGACTAAGAAGAACTCAAAATATTGAACTTTAATATATTAGAATGAAACGGTACCATGGTATTAAAATCAACTCATATATATCCCTATTTGTTATGTTTATTAGCTCTGATACTGCTTTCAAATTGAATATGATCAGTGACAAGTGAAAGTTTATTCAATACTACTAACGGAATTTGCAGAAAACCGAGTACGAAAAGTTGTACCCATGTACAACACTATTCTGAACCATATAATTTTAGCTTTTAGTAAAGCAACAAGTATATTAGTTTATAAAAAAAGAATGGGAGTAACCTACAATATAAAGGAAACTGCTGAAATTTCAATCAATGATTATCTGCATAGGAGCAACATAGAAAGTGAATTCTTCATTCATTTGAATAAGCAAAGTCTGAAAAAAAAATCTTTTTTTTTAGAAAACTATATTAATGAAAAAAATGATCCTTAAGAAACTTCATCGACTTTTAATATATAAGAGAGTTTCTCAGTAACCTTTTAATAGTAAATAAAAGGTATTACATATCTCACTTTCGATAGAAAGCATAGAATGTTGAGAAGACTCTAACATTTTGGAAAAGATCAAAGTTAACTTGAATTTGTAGAGAATTTTGAAATCAATCAAAAACTTTTAAAGGTTCGATTGTTTTTTTTTGAAGTTCATTACCTAAAATATGATACTATCATTTCGTTCAGACTAAATACAAGGATAGAACAAATAATTCTCTAAAAAATGAAATGTCTTCGAATATTTTATAATCTTTTTATCATATGAATGGTTTCACTGCCAAACTAATTAATCTAACAAATAAGGTGCTTATAAGATGTTGACATTCTCTGTACCACGTGCCTACATTTTAAAATATCAGCATCATATATTTTTCTTTTTTGGTCATGGTTGAGTAGAGGTAGGTGAGTTACATAAGAAGAAAAAAAATCAATATCACACATATTCAAAAGCAAGTTTGCGACAGTCAGAATTTCGTGTCTGTTACCCTTATATTGCACAATAATGGTATCTTAGGCTTTGTTTATAAAGTTGCTATTGAATATTTGTAACAATTTTTTTTTCCTTGTGTAACTTGTCGAGTTCTATTCAACCATAAAGACAAAGAAAAAATAACTATTACTGGAATTTTGAAGTGTGAGCACATGACATATATCTATATTGAAAATGAAATTACATTCTTTCTTAAAACAACAGTTAGTGTAATAAAAGAAAATGAAAGAAAGAAATTAAAAAGAACAACCTTTTCTTCATATTGTATTTCATCATATAATTTATTGCTTTCCTTATTTCAATCAATGTTTTTTTGCTCTGTAAAAAAGTTTACCTGTCAAAAACTTTTTATCTAGTTACTCATTAAATTATAATTACGAGTTTCATATTGTGGACTCATGAGAAAGTGTCGTATTCACTTTACAAGTACATACATTTTTAATCATCTCTAAACGATATATAGATTAATTATTATATATTACATTTTCAAGAGGAAACATCATTTAGCATTTAAGAATTTTCAATAAACTATTTACATGTGTTAAAATCTTTCAATTAAAAGGACTAATATTATATCATACAATTACACTTTTTATCTTTGTTGAATTTTAATGGTGATAAGTAGAAATTTACTTCTCTTTTGAAATTATGTATTATGTTTGATAATCTTTACTATTCAACTTGTGCTTTTGTGTTAAAACAAAAAATAAATTATATTAAACAAATATCTATTTATGACTGTTCATTAGCGACATCTGTCTATATTGTTATGAATTCTAAAAAATAGAATAAAATATTGAGAAAATCATTTAATCAAATATATTTTTGTTAAATTATTGAAATTGAATATGTATGGTCAATCATACTGACTAAAGAATATGTTAATGGTTGAAAATAAGCATGTTTCATTCCAAGTTATATTACATAGTTGTATAGTATTGGTGGTGGTGCCCTACTCTGCCTGCCCTCCTTCGTTTCGTTCCTTCTGTTTGTGTATGTATCTCATCTCTTTCTCTCTGTCTTCGTCCCGTTCTATCTCTTATACCATTCCTCTGTCTCTGTCTCTGTCTCTCTCGTTATGGGGCCGACCAAACGATCGGCGTCAGAGTGACTGAACAAACATCTGACCTTCTTCTATTGACTACTATTTGAGTTGTTATTTATTATTATTTTTTTCTTTAGAGATTTTTTTGTTTATATGTATAAATATCGGTTCAATCAAAAATCTATTCTTGTTTTCTTAAATAGTCTAGCATGAACAATGGTTCTTTGCATATGAAAGGCAATAATTCTCGAACAATATCAACAACAACTTCATTAACTGATCAATCATTACGAACATCATTAATACGAAATACAGATCACGATATATCATTAGATTTAACTGACGTTTCGATTTTATCTGTTGGTCTTAAACGTTATCAAAATCATAATCACGAAATGTTAACTGATGATGATGAAGATAATGAAGTTGTAAGAATTAAATTTTTAATTTAAGAAAAAACAGAATTATTTATTTTTATACTTAGATCGAAACAAGTGATGATGAAGATGACGATGATGATGATGATGAACCATTTCCTTCCAATTCAACAAATGCATTATTAAATAATACTAATAATAATGATGATATGGATCTTGGCTTAATTGATCCAGATACACAAGCTAAATTAGCTGCTATACTTGAAGCTACTGGTATAACAAATTCTCCTATACCAGAAGATTTTTGGCGTGATCAACAAGTTGTACGTTTATTAACAAGTAGTGTAACAAATAATTTAAATGGTTTACATGAAATAGCTAATGCTATATCACCATCAAATATTAATCTAAGTGGACATCAAGAAAAAAAATCTAAATCAACAAATAAAGACACGTATGAAAAAAAAATAAAAATAAAATAACACAAATATAATTGCATCATTGTTTTATGTTTTCTTTTTTTTTTTCAGATCCGGAACATTTGTTCGTGCATGTATGAATAATGATATTCGTACAATTGAAAAAATTCTTCAAACAACAAATGGAAAAGAACATTTAAATGATGTTAATGAAGATGGTGATAGTGTTTTAGCTGTTGCTTGTTCAAATGGTTATACAGATCTTGTACGTTTATTACTTACAACTATACCTGATATTGATATTAATGATCGAGGTACTAAACAAGATTGTACACCATTAATGGAAGGTTAGAAATAGATTTTATTTTTTTTGCTAAAAGCAAACACTCTTACGTGTATTGTTTTTTTTTTTCATAAATAGCTTGTAATGCTGGTCATTACGAAATAGTTGAACTTTTATTAAAACATAATGCAAATGTAAATATGCAATCAACATCTGGTAATACAGCATTACATTATTCAGCAGGAGGAGTAAGAAGAACAAAATAAAAATTTCTTTCTTTCAATGATTTGGTTTTTTGTTTTCTTTGTCAAGGGTTATGCAGATATTGTTCGACTTCTACTTGAACATGGTGCTAAAGTAGAAGAAACAAATGAAAATGGTCATACACCTCTTGTAAATAATTATTTTTAAGAAATTTTTTTTTTAGAAATATTGAATTTCGTTTTCTTAGATGGAAGCAGCTAGTGGTGGCCATGTAGAAGTTGCACGTGCACTACTTGATCATGGTGCTGGTGTTAATACACTTTCGAATGATTCGAAAGATAGTATGTTATTATGAAGATTAATTTTCATTTTGTTTTTTTTTTTTTTTTCTATAAATAGAAAATGGAAATGATAGTAAACAACATAAAACAGATGAAATGCATACAGGTAAATAAGTCTTGAAAAATTAGTTAGGATAATAAATACAGTGACTTTTGCTAACCGCATAAATCCTTTTGAGAATATGGTAAAAATTATTGAGCTGAGTACTTTTGTAGATTGAATATTTGCTTATTAAAGGTGATATCGAACACTAAGTTATTGCTTTTATTTAAGTGAATCTATAAACATTTGCTTAGAAGTTTTAGTTCTAATCCGTAATAATCAAATATTTTTGTCTAGAAACATCTGTATCATTCGTTAAAAGTTTACTCCAATGCATTATTTGAGTTATTGCACAATAGTTATGCTTTTAGATTATTTAAAAAAAAAATACATAAATTTATCTTTCGATAATTAGTCGATAGAATATTCGTTCGAAATGAAAACGAGTGCATTTATCAAAAAATTCAGTTTAATTTATTTATTTTTTTATCTTAAATAAATATTTATATTTAGCTTTAATGGAAGCATGTATGGATGGTCATGTACAAGTAGCAAAATTGTTACTTGATCATGGTGCCGATGTAAATATGCCACCAGATAGTTATGAAAGTCCACTAACATTAAGTGCATGTGGTGGTCATATTGAACTAGCCTCGTTACTTATTGAACGAGGTGCTAATTTAGAAGAAGTTAATGATGAAGGATATACACCATTAATGGAAGGTTTGTTATGTTATTAACTTTAAAGAAAAAACATTTTAGTTTTTTTTTTCTATGGTTTACAGCTAGTAGAGAAGGACATGATGATCTTGTAAATTTACTTGTTTCACAAGGTAAAGTTATTTTTATTTTTATTTTTTTGTGGAACTTACGAGAGTGAGTGTAAATTTTGCATCTCTCCTCTCTCGTAGCAACCAAGTTCAAAAGAAAAAAGTCAAGGAGTAGATATTCCATAGCAACGAAGGGACGTGCAAAGAAAGGCTAAAGTTCGTCGAGTACGTCTCCATAGCAATCAAGGACAAACATTATCCTACTATCTTCCTCGAATTTCCTTAGCAACGAAAAAAAAAACCTAGAATGTTCTAGCACATTCCAAAGCCTTGTTCGGAATTTGAATAGTTAAAATACGTTTATATTCACTTTTTTTGTGCACAGATAAAAATTTATATTCAAGACGTCAAGTATAATATGTACTGATAAGAACCCGTCGGGTCCGGGTCCAAACTAGTCGAACCATACTTAAATACTCTTAATGTAATTTTCTAATCGGAATTGGATAGTTGCCTCAAAGATGCGGAATACTTTTTTTTCTAGTTTTTGTGTGTTCGCTGACTTAGCATATTTTATACATTTGTCAGATTACTAGAGATCGGAACCAACTTGACGAGCTCTAATATTGATGCATTGATTATGCCACAATTGTCATAAAAAAAAAAAAGAACTGTGAACTGATCAATGAAAAATAATGAATGTTAGTCGTTCCGAGTTTATTGATATTTCTATTCGAAATGCATAAAAGTTAATAAGACAAATCGATTATCTTTGAAGGATAATTAAACATGTTTTATTTTATGAATTTTATATTAATATAAAATATATTCTTTTTTGTTAGGTGCTGATGTTAATCGAACAACTGAAGATACACAAGAGACTGCATGTATGTATAAACTGAATATACATATATTATTTTAATAATATTAAATTAAATTTATTATTTTAGTAACATTAGCATGTGCTGGCGGATTTTTGGATGTAGCCAAAATTCTTCTATCCAATGGCGCTAATGTTAATTTAGGTCAATCAACTCCTCTTATGGAAGCATCACAAGAAGGACATGTAGAATTAGTACAATATTTAATACAAAATGGTGCTGATGTTAATCAAACAACACCAGCTGGAGAAACTGGTAGTTTGATGAAATTGTTTTTTCTTTATCATTACCACAAAAAAAAATAAACTTTAATAAATTTAGCTTTGGCTTATGCTTGTGAAAGTGGTCATAGTGAAGTAGCAGAAATTTTACTTAATTCCGGTGCACATATTGATCAAGCTGAAAATGAAGGACGAACACCATTAATGAAAGCAGCTAGAGCTGGACATATATGTACAGTACGATATTTAATATCAAAAGGTTCAAAAACATAAAACAAAAATCTAAATAATGATTATTTTATTATTATTTTTTTTTTCAAAGGAGCGGATGTTAATCGAGCAACAAATAGTAATGATTCAACTGTTCTTTCATTAGCATGTGCCGGTGGTCATCTTGATGTAGCTTCATTATTACTTAAACATGGTTCTGATCCAAATCATCTTTTGAAAGTAAATTTTAAGAGTTTATGTTGGAAAATTTCAAATAAATCCTGTTTTTAAAGGATCGTTCAAATTGTTTAATTGAAGCAGCTAAAGGTGGTCATACAGAAATAGTAAAATTATTACTTGAATATCCAAAAAGTGTCACACAACGAACACAAATAGTACCACCGACAAATTCTGTTGAACCATTACATTATGATGTAACGAATGAACATGATGAAGAAAAAGATAAAGAACAAAATTTAACAGTGACAATGTCAAATACATTTCCATTACCAACATCATCATCAGGTTTT
The DNA here is from genome assembly GCA_905250075.1 of Rotaria sp. Silwood1. Taxonomy (NCBI): domain Eukaryota; kingdom Metazoa; phylum Rotifera; class Eurotatoria; order Philodinida; family Philodinidae; genus Rotaria; species Rotaria sp. Silwood1. The sequence goes on along the minus strand of CAJNOP010000139.1, from coordinate 61,333 downwards.
GTTATTGTTTTAAATTTCAAAAATAATTTTAATAGCTATTTTAAATAGGAGATAATAATAATAATAATAATAAACGATCCGCCCAAACAACAAATTCACCTATTCAATTATTAAAAAGTCTTCAAAAAATTGTTCCTAGAAATATTCTTGATGTTCTACAAACTGGTGTTAATGAATCAATAAAATTACATACTGATAATGATATAAAAGGTTTCCTTTTGTGTTATATTAAATCAAATTTTTTTAAAATATAATTTTCTCTAGATAATATAACATGTTCAATATCGAATAATGATCGATCATCATCACCTATTTTACCTAATGATACATTTCAACAATCAAATCAAAATTCAGATATTAGCAATGTTCAACAAGTAAAAAAACTTCAAATACTCGGTAATTATCTTATCTAATATTTATTTTAAATTAAAAATCTCAAAATGAATTCTAAATTTATGCAAAAAAATGTGCCTAAATATCGAGTGATTTTTTCATAAGAGTTTAGGATAAGAATTCCCTTCAGAAATTTCTCATCAATCTTATTTTTGAATAATATTTCTGTGAACAAAAAAGATCGTTTTCAATAGAAGTAGTCCCGCTGTACTATGAGCATAGATTTGTTGAACATCTGAATGAGTGAATTTTGAATTGAAATTTTGGCTAGAATGAAATTCAATCATTCAGATTTTCAGTGATCAATTCATACAGCGAAATTAGTTTAGGATTAATTAAATTTTCGATGTCAAAGAGTAGAATTTTCATATGATTATAAGTAAAATAGAATATGTGATCTCAATAAGAGAGAATTCAATATAGACCGATCCGTTGAAATAAATTTTTTGTTGATTTCATATTGATATTCTTTTAAGAACAACTTCAATATGTTGAAAAAGAACTTCATGATAAAGCACAACAACAATTACAAATCAATCAAGATTATCGACAACAAGTTAATGATTATGTAAATTCAAATTCACTTCCATCACCATCAACAATAAGTGGTAAAAAAAAACGAACAACATCATCATCTTCAACATCAAGTTCATCATCTGAAACATCATCATCATCATCAACAGCTAAACAAGATGATCAAACATTATTACCACCACCACCACCAACAACAACAACAAGTTTAACATTACCTATACCAACACAAACAATAAATTTTTTTTCAACATCAACTAATGAAACAAATCCATCATCATCATCATCATCATCATCAAATAATCTTCGTATATCAAATAAATCAATTCTACCACCATTTCATCATAATCAACATCATCCAAAAATAAAAAAATCATTTAATCGACAATTATCAAAATTTGATCGTCGACTCGAACAAAATTTACATGATAATCAAACACATATTGATCAAATGAATTTACATTTAAAAAGTCTTAAATTACTTTCACCATCATCAACAGAATGTTTAACAACACTAAGTCCAACAAAAACTCCTATGCGTATTAATACTGATACACAAAAAGCACTTGAACATTTACGTGTATTAGCTAATAATCCATCTGAACTTGAACGTATACAAACATTATCAAATAATCCAAATTTAGTACAAGAAATAAAAAAAGTTGCTAATGAATCATTTAATGAACAATTAAGAACATTACCACCATTTACACCAGCAAATTTACAACAAACAACAAATGATTCAATAACAGTTGAAAATAAATCAAATAATAATGAAAATCATCAAAAAAGTAAGTTATAAGAAAGTTCAAAGAAAAAAATTGACTAGACTAGAATAGGAGTCCGACTGTACTCTTCATATACGCATCTCTTTTTTCGTTTCTTTTCTTGTGTTTTGACTCGTAATACATGATTGAGGTGGATGTGGTTTAAGCGAAGGTCTACATATACACATCCCTCACCTGTATCTACACACACACCTTGAATCTGAAATACCTATTAATAACTGTTATTACCGCATTTCTAGTGGATGATCGACAATAAAATTTACAGAAATAATTATTGTTGTCGTTACTTTGTGAGAATTTTGGAAATAGCAGATATTCGAAATTTCGGTTGACTCTAATAATACATCCCACAGATATTCTTGACGATGATCTTATAATAATCAAGTTATGATGAACTGTCGCATTTAGAGACTCGAAAACATTTCCATTAAAATTCAATAGTATATACGAGATCAGTCATCAGTATTTCTCAAAAAAGAAAAAAGATCTATGTTTTTGATTGAATTGAGAGTTTCTATTGCACTGGATTGAATCGGTTTGACTTCGGTCTATATGGAAGTTTTGTTCAACATGATGAATCAATATCAATCGACTTATATACAATCGTCGGAGATTGTATATTAGAATTAATCTGAGATTTTTCAAAACTTATGAAATAGTTTTTTCAGAAAAATTATAAATTATTTTTTATTTTCTTCTAAAGTGCTTCCACATACTGAACCAGTTATCCATTCTCAACCTGATATAACAGTACAAACAGTGACATCTTCAAATCAAGTCTCATCTCAACAACCACAACAGTCATTTACCATTTCAACTACAACTCGAAATTCAAATAAAGAAGATAATCATCATACGCTATCAGTAAATGATCGTCCTCCATCATTATCTAATGTAACTAATTCTCAACATTCAATCTGTTGTGCTGAATGTCCATCACAATCAACAAATATTTTAAATACAACATTATCTCATTTACATTTTCAAAATCGAATTGATGTTGATTGTGAAACAGAATCAAATCATGATACAGCATTAACATTATCATGTGCTGGTGGTCATGAAGAACTTGTTACATTACTTTTACAACGTGGTGCAAATATTGAACATCGTGATAAAAAAGGTTTTACACCTTTGATACTTGCTGGTAATTTTCTTTATTTTTTATTTTGTATTGTAATATAGTATTTTGTTTTGTTTCATAGCTACTGCTGGTCATGCTAATATTGTAGCTAGATTACTTGAAAATGGTGCCAATATTGAAGCTCAATCAGAAAGAACAAAAGATACTGCATTATCATTAGCATGTAGTGGTGGAAGACAAGAAGTTGTTGAAGTTTTATTAAAGAAAGGAGCTAATCGTGAACATAGAAATGTTTCAGATTATACTGGTAAGATTTTGATTTAATATATATAACGGTTGATCAAAAAAAATTTCTGTGAATGTAATACGGTTGTCCGTTTTTAAAAAAATAAATACTAAGCACAAACGAAAATTGAAGTGCTTTCTCGAAAGTGTTCTCTAAGGAACCTTCTAATCTTCAAATAAAGATCGTTGATTTTATTGATATTGAACAAAATTCTGAAGTCCATATTCGAAAACAGTACAAACTCATAGCGCTTGATTCGTTCGAAAATATGTCAAAAGTGATGTCTAAAAACTTTTCGATCACACGTTAGAATATGTATTTATTTTATTTGTTTCTTAGCTTTGAGTCTTGCTGCTTCGGGTGGATATGTGAATATTATAAGATTATTATTAAATTATGGTGCAGAAATTAATTCAAGGTTAGTTTATTTATTCATTTATTTATCATTATTGTTTTTTTTTGCTTGTCTTCCGATATAGAACTGGTAGTAAATTAGGAATAACTGTAAGTATTGATTGAAGAATTTATATTAGAAAACAAAATGTTCTATTTTAAGCCATTAATGCTTGCTTCAATGAATGGACATGTTGCTGCTGTTAAACTTCTATTAGATATGGGTTCTGATATAAATGCTCAGATTGAAACAAATCGCAATACTGCACTGACATTAGCTTGTTTTCAAGGACGAGCTGAAGTTGTTTCATTATTAGTTGATCGAAAAGCAAATATTGAACATCGAGCAAAAACAGGTTTAACACCTCTAATGGAATCTGGTAAAAAGAAATTATATTTTTTTGATATGAAAAAATTTTTATTTTGTAATAAATTCTTTTTAGCATCAGGTGGTTATGTTGATGTTGGTCGTGTTCTATTAGAACGAGGCGCTGATGTTAATGCACCACCAGTACCAACATCGAAAGATACTGGTATGTAACCAAATAGTAAAAGAAATATGCTACATAGCCTAAAGATATGTTAGATGTTCTTAGATAGATGACCATATTTAAGATATTTGAGCAACCTGTTATACTGAGTACTTCTATTAGACAATAGCAATAGTGTTTGGTTTGATATCTCGTTTTTCTTTGTATTAATAAGAAGTAATATTAAATCATATCGATACGTATTGATTTCATCTTTGATCTTTATAAGATTGCAATTGAAAACGTCCTACGAATGAACGCTTTTGATCCATCGCGATAGTGCCTAGATTAGAGAGATTTTACCGTAGTTACTGTTTTTGAATTGAATTGAAATTCATAAGATTTCTGTGTTTTTTATGTACTGACTTTAAAGAAGTCGAACAGATACTCTGCTACTAGTATGTGCCAGGAACTTTCAGAATTTTTAACATTTGAACCCTTAGAAGGCTGTAGAATCTAAATAAGTACCCATACACTAAGAAAATTTTCAAATTTTGACTTGAAACTTTGCATAGAGAAAAGTCTTGATGAGAATAGTTTATTATGAAAGTTTCAAATATTTTCATTTCTCTAATCTTAAGAAACATTCACCGATTCGATACTCTTATTTCAAAACAAGAACAGATCAAATAGTTTCATACTTTCACAATAAACTATTCTGACTAAAGCTTGTTTCTATGTAAAGTTTCAAATAGAAATGTTTTTAAAATTCATTTAGGTTATGATATTTATTAAAAGTTAATTTAAATATATTTCTAATATAAATTTATCTTATATTTAGCTTTAACAATTGCTGCTGATAAAGGTCATCATAAATTTGTTGAACTACTTCTTCTTTATGGTGCAACTATTGATGTTCGAAATAAAAAAGGTGCCACACCATTATGGCTTGCTTGTAATAATGGTCATTTAGAAGTTGTTCAATTACTTGTAACACGTTTTGCTAATCCAGATTCAAGTGATTCACGAAAAGTTTCTTGTCTTATGGCTGCTTTTCGTAAAGGACATTGTAAAGTAGTTAAATATTTAGTTCGTCAAGTTCGACAATTTCCATCAGATGCTGATTGTCGTCGTTTAATAAGTACAATAACTGATAAAGTAAGAAAAACAAAGAATTTCAATTTATTTTTAATTCTATTTTTCTAAAGGATCTATTAAAAAAATGTCAAACATGTATGGATCAAATAATATCCGCTAAAGAACGACAAGCAGCTGAAGCAAATAAAGCTGCTAATAGTTTATTAAAAGAAATTGATTTAGAAAAATCACGTGAAGAAACTCGAAAAGTAGCTGCTGCAAAAAAACGTGAAAAACGTAAAGCTAAGAAAAAAGGTAAACAAAAATCAAATACAACGGAATCAACAATTGTGAAACCTGATGAACAACAAGCACAACAACAACAGCAAGAACAAGAAGAAGAACATGAAGAAGAAGAAAATAATGAAAATGAAGAAATAATTCCTCAAGAAAATCCTTCAATATCATCAACAACAACTCTTGTGGTTGATGATGATCTTCGACTTAAAATGGTTAAAACAGATCATGAAGAAACAACAAAAAAACCTCTTTCACCTGAACGTCCATCACCAGTAGTAACTGTATCTAAACAACCTATAAATAATAATAATAATAATAATAATAAAAAGAAAACAAATACAATGACACGTAAAATTGAACGTCATCAAGAGAATCTCGCATCAAAAAATAAACAACAAGAAACAATTTCTACAACAAGTGGAATATCAATACCAAATGTTGATGATGGTTGGCAAGAAGTTATTGGTAAACAAAAAAAAATTACTATACCACATGAACAATATTCACGTATTATTGGACGTAGTGGTTCAAATTTAAATGTTTTACGTGAAGTAACTGGTGCATCGATTGATGTTGAAAATAAAAAAGCTATTGGTGATAAAACTATTTTAATTAAGTATGTTTCTTTTTTTTATTTAATTATTATTCTTTAATAGAAAAAAAAATTTCTTTGTTTTTTTTTTTTTATTAAAATAGAGGTAATGGTGATTCCATAAAACATGCTTATCAGCTAATAATGGCATTATTGAAAAATTCGGAATCTGAATTAATGAATCTATTACCATCAAGTAATGAAAATAAAACAAAATCAAGATCAACAACGATTACATCTAATAGTGAACATAATAATGATGAGATAAATAAAGTACAAAGAACAAATAGTACAAGTTATGGAATAAGATTGCAAAATACTGGTAAAATATATTTTTCTTAACAAAAAAATTTACCAGTTTATTAAGAATCATTTTTACATGGTTGAAATCAACATTTTTTTTCTGACTTTATTCAATACCTTGTACGAAACTGAGGTTATGAATAGATTTTTATGCTCCTGGAACTCGAAGAGGGTAGTTAAAGAATAACGAAACATTCGTGAACTCGATTCGGCGAAGACTGATCTGAGAAGAACCATAGACAAAAACTTTTACAAAAAAGAGCTGACGGATAGTTGCTAGAAAATAAATTTTAATAAAACCTATGACTCAGACTTGTTTATATTTTTATGAAGATAGCCTCTACTTTCATCAAATTAAATTCCACAAACTTCAATTTTATGCAAGAAATATGAATACATTACTATTACAATATTTCTACTTCTAGAGCCTTCCGTATCAGATACTCATGTATCAACTTCATCATCTAAACCCATGACAAATAATACTCGTATATCGAATGTATCAACTAAAAAAACTACAACAATAAATTCTTCAAATATTTCTAATCGTTCAACATCATCATCAACAACTAAAAATTCTCAGCCATTAACAACTACTGGTGCAACATGGGTTAATTCGAATCGATCAAATCGTAGTATAACATCATCTGTAACAACAAATTCTACACCATCAAATATATCAAATTCAATACCAGTATGGAATCATCAACAATTATCATCAAAATCATCTTTAAATCATAATAAAACATCTAATACAAATCATTATTCAACAAATCAAACAAATACTTCATCATCTTATCATTATCCATATTCAAATATTAATAATTCAATAAATAATCATAATCATTATGGACATTCATCAAATAAACAAATAATATCATCTAATAAACATTATTCAACAAATTATTATCAAAAAGGTGAACATTCAATACCATCTGAAACAACAACAACAGTTCATTCATCGCCAAATTCAGTTATTCCATCTCAACCAGGTCATCGAATTCCAGTACAACCACTTCCAACATCTTCCACAGTACCAACTATTTCATCATCATCATCATCATCGGAATCTATGTCATCAACACCAACATCATCATCATCATCATCATCATCTACTTTACTTGTTGCTTCATCAACAACACCAACTCCAACTAATGTAACAGCAGCTGGTGAATATAATCCATTTGCATCTAATATTCTTACAACATCAATTGTTGATGTCTTAACTAAAACTAAAGAATCAGTAACATCTATTGATGAAACAAATTCAAATGCAACAACAAAAATGAATTTTGCTAATGTTGCAAAAATGAATGTACCAACAAAATCATCTCATCATGAACCAATTGTTATAACCATGGATGAATCATTATCACCACCGCCTGATCCTAAAATTGCTCCTGGTTATCGTGGACCATCAAGTGCTGGTACAACACCAATACATCATCAACAACAAATAATTCGTACAACAAATTTTGATTCCATTTCTCCAACATCACAATTAATACGTGCACCAGGTGCTAATAGACATCAACAATCAATATCACCATCAATAAATAAAATACTTCTTGATCAAAATGGTCAAACAGGTTCATCAACAACATCATCAACATCATCATCACCATCATCAATAAAACAACAAACAAATCAATTTATTCAACCACAACAATTATTTAATTCATTAGAACAACAACAACAACAACCATTTGGACCTATTGGATCACATCGTACACAAATACCAACAACAGCTGATGTTACATTTCATGATAATTCACTTCAAATGAGAACTAAATTTAATCGAACATTATCAGCTAATAATACTCCAATGTATCAACCAGTTCTACCACAATCAATACCACCAATGCTTAACAATCCAGCTTATGCTAATATGTCACGTAGTAGATCGAATCTCAATCCAAGTGCACCAGAATTTCAACATTGTAATCGTTTACCACCACCATTTATGCCACCTCCACCACCACAAGTGCCTATGTCAAATGGACCATTATCAGCAAACATCATGAATATTGCTCGTATGATGGAACAAAAACAACAACAACAACAGCAACAACAATTATATGCCAATAATACGAATCCTCCAGTACATCCACCACCACCACCGCCACAGCCAATGGCACCACCACAAGTCTTAGCACCTATACGTCCACTTCAACAAGCTGATATGGAAGCAATGCAACAGCATGTGCAAAATCAAGTTTTACATTTTTTACGTTTACATGCCAATCAACAACATCTTATACCACCACCACCACCACCACAATTACCAACAACATTACAAATAGCTAATATATTAGCATCAAAAGGACAATTACCACAAGATCCAAATCAAGCAGCAGCACTTGTTGCTGCTTATTATTATACAAATTTTCTATCACGATCACAACAACCACAACCACCAACAAATACTATTCCATTATCGTCTAATGTAAATAAAAATGTCTATGAGACGATTAATATACAACAACCAACTACTTCAAACAGTGATGATATACCATTAACTGCAGGTAAATTTTAATAGAGAGAGAAAATAAGATAGAATTTCACAAATATGCTTTAGGATTAATCATATTAACTCTAAAAATTTTAGCGATAATCGCTAAACTTTCAAAAAATATGTTTTCAAAATAGAGAATAGTCCACATTATAACTGCATCTCGATCCGAGCGATCAAGATCGGACTGATCTCATCTTGCCTACGTTTCTAAGGTAGTGCATATACTAAAAATTTCAGATAGGTAGATTTAAGACTTGTTGAAATCATAGAAGAACGAAAGCATTCCATACTTTTGCAATTTTGTTCACTGAATTGTTTTTTTTAATAACTAGTTGATCCAATAAATGGACCAGTTCAAGCACAAGTGATTGTTGATCAGAATGTTATCATTGGTAATAGTAATCATTCAAGTGGCTCTTCTTCTTCATCATCATCTACGAGTACTAGTGGTGATCACAAAATGGTACCAGCTGCCATTGGTAGCGAACGTAAACGTCATTTACCTATACCAACAACTGTTGGTTCAATACCGACTGGTGATTGGTCTTCCGTTTCAAAACGTACGGTTTCTTTTTTATTTGATTTATTATTTTGTTTTTTGGAACGGTCTCTTCTTTTAGAACCATATCCAATCGATCCATATCTATCGCAGCAGCAGCAAGCTCCACTATCATCCGAATATCAACAACAACCGATGCGCGACTATACACGTTAGAAAACAAAAATGTAATAGTTCTATTCGATTGAAAACATAATGCATAGATTTTGTCTCTTATTATTTAAAGATTTCGGTTTTTTTTATTCATACACTCTTCATAACGGCGTGTGACACATTGTCTTGCTCTCTTGTATTGCTTGTGCGTGTGTGTTTTTTTTCTTTCTCTATACATCAGTTTCGTTTGTTCTTCTCTAACCGATCGTTTACTTTTTTTTTTCTTTTGCCCAATTTTACTAGCTCTTTATTCTCCAGACATTTTTCCCGATTGTTAAAAGCAATGGGTTCGCGCATTCGTCCCATGTGCCATTCTAATCAGTTCTCTTCGTGTTGAAGACGACGTAGCAGCAAGTTTCTCTCGCGTTTTTTTTTTCTTTTTTGTGTCATCTCTTTTTTTTCGATATACATACAAATACAAACATACAGAAAAACCAAAACAAAAAAGAATTCTTTAAATTTCTACAAGGCTCAAAAGTAGACGAGAGAAATTTTTTTCTCTAGATGACCGATGGTTGTTTAAATTGTCGTTTACTTCTATCATTTATTTGTATATTAAATTTTCTTATTTCAATAACACTTAAAATAAATCAAACATGGTTACATGTTTCATGGTTTTTAATATTTATACCAATATGGATATTTAATTTAATATCATTATGTATAATTGGATATTTAGTTTTAATAAAAAAATGGTTACAAAAAAAAGAAAAATGTTTAAAAATAATTTATTATTTATTAAATTTATTATCATCATGTGCATTTGAAATATTATTATGTATTAAATTAGAATATGAACAAAATATGCCATATTGGATTGTATTTTTACCACTATGGATTTTAATGATTTTTACTTTTAGTATTATTATACAACAAATGTATAGAACATGTCAAACAACAACGGAAAAAACTATGTGAAAAATTTTCTACTAAGAAAATAATAGTATCAATATACATATATGCAATCGCTTTGAGAAATCTCATTGAAAGTTTTCTCGTTAAATGAAGAATAACTATTCGTAACTGTCATGATGTTACAACCATCGAATGAAACAGAAAATAAACTATAATATAATTGTATATTTGTTGTATTAATTGATATAATAAATACTATCAGTTAAATAGAATATTTGGATGTTAATGAATTTCTTAAGATCCAAAGTAAAGCATACATATTGTACTTTGCGAGTTTTCTTTTCCTTTTTACTTACTAGACTTACGCATTGAAAGTTATTGTTTTCTTTTGCGATGATCTCAAGAATGTAGAGTCAAAAAATACGTAGATAGACGATCTACTACTGTCTGATTCATACTTCAAAGTAATTACACGTTATTTCAACGATATGGATTGATAGAGAATTCATTTCAATACTAAACCCTTATATTTAAACTCAAAAAATAGATTATATGTCTTGAGCTCTTTACACTTGTTACGCTATAAATAGCAGAAGTAAAAAAGCTTATTACAATCCCATCAACAGTTGTACATAGAACTATGATAAGCTCTTGACTACTACAATTCATAGTATAACAAAGGTATTCTACAAGAATTTCCTAAGAAAATATATTCCCTAGAAATTCACACTGTTAAAAAAAGAGCTTTTAGCTCCTTCAAAATGTGAATAAGACAGTACAAGAACGTCTATCTGTGGCCAGTGTATACATATGAGACGGTTGAAACAATTTGTCAACATGAAATATTTATTGAAATAGAACATCTAATCCTGTTTGTTGTGCTCTTGCTAATGATATATAAGGAACAATAAAATTAGCTAAAAATTATAAGAATTATGTAGAGCGCAAGTTATTCTATCGAATGACGTATCATAACGAATAGTTCAGTTTAGAACAGATACATAAAAGTTTGCAAAAATACGTCATGGAATACTTTTGAAAGAATAAAAAAAATGTATGCTGTGATGGTATCATCAATAAAAACTAAATAGATCAATGTGTTAACCTGATATTTTTTACTACTAGAAACTATATGATGTAATCTGACGAAAACAAGATGATTCTAGCTCATTTAGCTTTTGAAATATACGCAAAAGGATATAAAGCTATCTACAAGTTGAGTAATTGGGTGTGGATGTGAGTATGGATGATTAAAAGATCCGCACCCACACTCTTCTTCAAGAAAACAAATGAATTTTTCGAATATTTTCTAGATAGTACGCATCAACAATAGAACATGAATTCATCATTTGAATCTCTTTCCACCGAACTATTGTTTGAATTCTTTGATTATTTATCCCCATTCGATTTATTTCGAATTTTCATCAATCTCAATAATCGTCTAAATGCCATTGTTCATTCATATCCATTTCGATTAGATTTTCGACCCATCAGTCGATCAAAATTCGATTTTATTTGTCGTCATCTTCAACCGAAACAAGTTATTTCATTGATTCTTTGCGATGAATATGTTCCTGATCGAGTGAAACTTTTCCTCGATCATTTTTCAAATTTTAAAGAACAATTTGTTCGCCTTCAGTCTGTAACATTGACCGAAGCCGAAACTATTACTTTCATCGATTTACCCGTATCTGTTTCATCACTATCAATCAGAAGTTATGATGCTAATGATTATAACGAAAATTGCATTAATGAAATTTTGTCTCGACAAGCGAAAGTGTTAACTTATTTAAAAATCGATAGTAAAGATTTAAAGCATCTTATTGACATTCGTTTTCCAGCTCTTACCCATTTGATTATTGGTAGAGGGTGTTATTATGATGGTAAATATATGGATGTGTCTTCTCCATTAAAGAATACTGATGTTTATTCGTTAATTCAAGAATGGCAATGTTTTCTCACTCATCTTTATCTTGTTATCGATAATAATAGTCAATATTCAACATTTAATCTTGATCGATTCTCTCATTGTCTCACTCATCTTACATTACACTTTTACCGAGGTAAAGAAAACTAAATAAAAGTTGATTTTCATTTATCATCTGAAATTATAGGTATTCAAGTATCATTTGCATGTCTTGAACGATGTTTGATTAAATTGTTTCAATTAACAAATTTCACTTGTCAAGCAAATGGTTCATGAGATTTAATCGATGGAAAACAATGGGACCAATTACTTTTGAAAACACGAATTATTCGATTTAATTTCAAATTTAAGTTGAATTTCACTTGGGAAATTCCATCAATACTGGAACCATTTCGTTCATCATTTTGGCTTGAACAACGACATTGGTATGTCGGATGTTACCAAGATGAATCAGACACAAGCACAATTATCTATTCAATACCTCGATTTCGAATACGTACGCTTAAGTATCCTTCAGTTGAATTTCCACATATGACAACAGCACCATCGAATATTGAAAAAAGGTTTTTCTATTCAAGTAGAATCAATTATTTCTCGTGTAATATGAATAAATTAATTACACCAGTTGGTTGTCGCTTCAATCAAGTTAAATCATTGACACTTTCGGATTCATCATTATTATCATTGAATATTCTATCATCAATTGTTGATCTTCAACAAATTCAATATCTAGATGTGGCCGATATTCATCTCTTGTTACCTGATGAACTTGAAAATCTTATTGCTCATACTCCTCGTGTCACTCGTTTATCAATGAAATTCGATCCATTGTTCATTATACCTTAACAAATCCGTTACCTTTACTGGAAGGTCTTGGTCAATCGATTTCTCTTGATAGACTTTCTTATACAATATCATCTGTTGAAAGGTTAGAGATATCCATGGCATCAAAACAAATGATCATTGATGTTATTGATCGATTCAATGGTCTGGAAAATTTTGATATATTCTTTGATGATGGTGATCTTGATGATGATTGTATGACTATTTATAAAGGTGTCTCAATTGATTGGTTAATGAAACATACGCAGCGTCTCAAGTCACATGATTCCACCTACCGATATTCCAGAGAATTCTATCCATCGATTAATTTGTCATTTGGCGACCAACGAAAAGTAAATGACAATCAAGATTAAGAACATCATTCCTATGTTATATTTTTCTTTTTTTTTTGCCTACGAAAAATTACAGAAGAAAATAAATTTTCATTTAAAACACTAGATATTTAAATTGAAAATAATCTCGCTTTAGGTGAAATTATATAGGGTGGGTGTGAGTACAACTTTGGGTGTGAATCGAGAGAAGATAGCCAAGACCTATTGAGAACGAAAAAAAACTAGACTACTTCGAATTTGAAGACACAAATGATGATATTATGATTAAAAGTGCAGAAATAAATAAGTTTGCCATTATAAAAAAAAAAAAAAGAATAACGTGATTCAAAGCAACGAAAAAAGAAAAGATATTTTTTGTTCTATTGTTTGTCTTTAAGCTGTTATCATAAATGATTATAAAGTTGATCATTTTTCTTCTGATTTTTTTTTGAATTTCGTACAACATTAATGACGATAAATCATTTCTTATTAATCATGGTTTTTCAATGTTTAAATCATCATTTAACTAAAACACAAAAAACAATTCTCTAAAGAATTGTATTGAAACAAACATCTGGTATGTGGGCTACTGTGAGTGTTTGTTTTATGTACATTTACATTCTTAAATTATTAGATGTCTACTATGACCAAATGAAAACACTTGAAACTAATTTTAATGATACAAACATTATTGAACCTTTGAAAAAAGGAGAATTTATAGCTCCAAGGTATTTTCATGATAGAATCGAAGAAGAAATAATGTTATCAGCTGCATTATGCAAACCAATGAGTAATGAAATTCAGGAAGAAGCTTTTGGTTTAATAGCACTTAATGAATGTACTAATCTGAAAAATATTGCCCGTCAATACAGATCTCAAATCGAAATACATGAAGAGACTACCAACAAAACCTATAAAATACCTAAAGCCTTAACACAAGACCTTTCGAATAAATAAACAGCAGCAGCCATTACAGTACAAAAGGGTGATTTAGCTGAAGATAAAGTATAGACTCAGTAAATTTTAAGCAAACAATAATAATTATTAGTTGATAGTTGTCTTCAGGTCGATCTTGTTGTTGTCTTCTCAACATCGCTTCAAAAAGCTGGAGAATCTGTAAAAAAAAAAGGAGTACAATACAATAGCAAAGAGCTCGCCTTCGGAAATTTTTGAAATCTATTCAGGAAAATTGCAATGTCGAAGACTCTTATTTTTAACGAGGCAAATCAATCAAACTAATCAAGAAGCATTTTATCAATCGATTCGAAATTTTGTAAGTACAGCTATTCAACATGCCATTAAGTTTCATCATACATCAATTGCATTTCCAGCTATTAGTTGTGGAAATATTGTTTCGATAAAAACATTGTTACTCATGAAATGTTAACTGAACCTCAAAGACAATTATTGTCGGCTAATGTTTTGCTAAAAAATAAATTTTATCATTTCACCTGATCAAAATAATGTTTTTGAAATATTTCAAGCCAAGCTAGAAAGTCTGAAAAAAGGAGAGCACGCAGCAAGAAAAGATAATCATATTACATTTAATGTTACAACTAAATATATAATGTAAAAAATCATTTCAAATTCTCTTCATTTCATTATATCTTTATTCTAGCAATGACAATCATTATTGTGTCTAATACTATAGAAAAACAAGACGCATGTAAGAAGGATTTTGAGGATTATGTACAGAAGTCAATTTCAGTGAGTGAACAGCATAATCTAAGTGAACTAAAAAATGAACGCAACCTACTATTGATTCATTTTATACGTATTGTTCGCAACAGCTTGTTATATCAGAAATGAATATTCATACTGGTTATTGTAAATTATTTGGTTCAAAGGAATCGGTTAAAGAGGCAGAAAATGAATATTATCGACAACAAACTAAACAAAACGAACATGCTCGTTTAATGGTCGTTGCTCGAGATATAATTTGAGCATTTAAAAAGAATGAAAACCATTGGGAGAAATTTCCTTCTGAATTAAATGCTCATATTGAAGGTGCATTTATATCTAAATTGAAAACGGTAAGTATTAACACGATATACTGCTTATGAAACATATTATTCTCTTAGCATGAATATGATAGGATGCATGCTTACATCTGATATACATCTTGTATGAAAACTCACGTTGAAATATAAATTAATTAATATAGCTCTTAATAACTTGCCAAGATTTGCTTGAATCTGAAAAATATTGATTTCGTACAGAAGTACTTTTTTCTCTATCAAAGTCATTGATGAAATAAGTTTTACAATTATTTTTATTATTTTCTTCTTTTTTCACTAACATGAATATGTTGAATTCGATGGATTCAAATTGTTTGAAACATTCTGAGTCTTTTTTAAACACTGGCTTATTCTGGAATGTAGCTTGTCATTATCATGTCACTTCTGATCTTGGACGTTGACTGCTAAACCATGCACAAGTTGAAAACTAAGAATAAAAATTAGTAATGAAGTTGCAATACTAGGCTTTCTGATAGCTGTACTGATGCTAATATAGTATAGGTATATTTCATAAGATTCATCTGAGCGATTTTCTTCTCTGATCTTTTCTTATACTTGATCAATACAGGTATGCTCTTGACAGTTAAATCTCTTTTCCACTTAGAACTGTCGCAATTGGATGGTTTTCGAGAATATTGATTGATGAGTGTTTTACTTCATTTTCAAGTTTGGCTGCAGAAATGAAGGCATTTTAATAGTGAATCACTACCTCGATGACGACGTGCTCGTGTTCACTCAAACATCGATGAGTTTTTAGCTACTATAATTGATACCTAAACACGATATTACAGTGTGAAAGTTCGATTATTCCGGCTCTCAGAGTACCAAGCTTATAGCCGATAAATAAAAACTTTCAGATAGTTTCATAGAATCAATTCGTTACAGAACTTTCTGTACTACATGATTTAATATTGCTGGTGGTTTTTTTCTTTATCGTCCTAAGATGAAGTCTATATAAATATGTGTCTATCCAAAAAGAATAAAAACGAACAAGTGCTACGTTTTTCAACGCTCATAATTAGTTTTCTTTTGAGAAGTCTGAACACAATAAACAATTGTTTTTGCAATTCAAGTACACTAACGATAAATCTGTAGAATACGAAATTGATTTCAAAAGCTGTATCGAAACATGTTTGACTACTGAACAACAACGTGAAATTATTCGACATGGTGATGTTCGTGTACCATCGCATTGGGAATTACAAATAAACGATGTTGAATGATTTCCCTTAAATGAGATTTCAGATGAATACACACATATTCGTGCATTATTGGATAAAATGATGGCTCAGAAATATACAACAATAATTCGTATAGAATGTATTCACAACAAGCATTGGTATAATACACACTACAATTCATATAAAAGTTTTTCGTCAAAAGAAAACACAGAAAAACAATTATTTCATGGATGTCTACAAGAATCAGTTAAACTTATTATTAACTCGTTTTTGAATCGGTCATTTGCTGGAGTCAATGTCAATGGTTTGTTTGATTTATTTTATAACTTTTTTGTGAAATAACACGTTTTTAGGCGTGGTATATGGACAAGGAGCTTATTTTTCAGCAAATACTTAATCAATCGAATAGTGAATGATCTATGCTTGTAGTCAATGTAATAGTGGGTAATACTACACGAGGAAATTCTGCGATGAAAACACCGTCTGAAGGCTTCGATTCGACTACGGACGGAGATCATATCTTTGTTACATATCGTGATGATCAAGCTTTTGCAGAATATCTTATTGTTAAATTTTGTTTTCTAATCCACAAATGTGTGCCTTTTACTTATGTATGTAATATTGTTCATGTCAAATAATCAAGATGATGTTATCCTTTTCTGCAAGAATGTTGCGAGCGTTCAAAGACTGAGGGGAAGATGATTTATAAACTCATAATGAAGATAACAGGGAATGTTTTCATTGAACGAAACAAAACATTTTTTTCTATAGTTGTTCGAAGTATTTATTATAAGAAAAATCTTATAGATACGTTTCATAATACCATGAGTCAAATATTACTTCTAGTCTTCTGCTTTTTAATCATTACTAGTCTTAAGCAAATATGGAGAAGTGAATGTTTTGTAAAAAATCTTTCTCAATTGTACAAAGTATAAGCTATTTCATTTTATCATTACTCAGGATCGATCTTCAATTATATTCCAGTAACTTTAATTTTGACAAACTCCGTTCATTAGTAGCAACAATTATGAGAGAAATAAGAAGAAATTAGTAAGAGTAGTGGTGTGGACGTGCAGATACACCTATTCTATACCCACATGTTCATTGTCTTTTTTTTCAATGAAAATTGAAACGATTTCGATTTCATACAATTTTTTTAAAAAAGATCTCTCATATCGAATGAAAAATTCTATCATATATCTCAACGCATCAATAGAACAATAATGTTTACTGTTTTAGTTGCATCAATTATAGTCCTATATCTACTATTAATGAAATACGTAATTAAGTTACATGCATGCTTGTACGTTGCATAGTTCTTGAAAGCATTTAATTCAACATTTTTTTTATCATGGATATACTCATATATGAAATTTGTATACATAGATGTTCACTCTCATATTTTCAAATAATTAATTCAGATTTAGTTTAATCAATCTTTATTTGTCAAACTAGAACAATATCTTAACTATATCACCATATTATTAATAAATAGATGTTATAAATACCCATTGTATAATAATTGTTCATTGGCTGCAAACGAATATATCGTCGACCGTCATCAACTTAGACGATAGAAAACGCGCGATTGTTTTCATTGGCGTCGGCAGTAAAATTTAAACCAATCAGTATAAAGATAGAACTATTGCCATTTGAATATAAACGATGCATTCAATTCTGTAATGGGTACAAGTATACAAGGTACTTTTTTTTTTTTTTACAAATCATGTAACATCGTTCAAATGGTCATCAAATGATCTTATCTATACATTGGATGATAAAATCAGATGGCTTAATTTTGAATTATTAGCTATGCAATCTATTCTTCTTACAACCCATTATCTTAACTTATATGGACTTGGTTTACACAACAATGATGAAAATACAACTATATATATCTATTTTGCCGTAAGAACTTCGATTTCAGTTTTTATTAAATTCAAATAATTAATCCGACCATTAAAAGCTTCTTTTACCCTAGAATACTTTTGTATATGACTTATAATTTATTAGAAATATGGATAAGAGCAAAATTAATAATAGGAAAAAAGAGATTAGAAATATGTTCATAGAAAGAACTTTCTAATGAAACAGGTGAATAGTCAAGTTAGAACGAAGACTTGGTAAATGAAAATATTATTTTCTTTGGTTATAAAGAATTACATATGAAAGGATCATCTGAAAAGTATGAAATATAAATATTTGATCAAAATATTTTTTTCAGTATTCAGATCGAGATAAGTAGTTTTAATCGACTTTTTTTAGTTCAGTTCTAGAAATCGACTTCATATTGACTAAATGGACGATAAATGGTTACTGATACATTTCCACCATATCGAGACAATTGTTTTAGTAAAGTTGAGAAATTTAGTCATTTAAAGCCATTCGATTGAGTATTATCCTTGTAAATATATTGTATAAAGAGTATCTAATGCATGACGGTTTCTTTTCAAAAGTATTTGATTGCCAAAGAATCGCGAGGATTTAATTATTCCTACATGTTGGATATTGTTATTACTATGTATCGCCTTTTTTCATCGGTAAGAAACTGAGTATGCATGTTGAAGAGAATGTTTTATATAAATTGATCTCGGTTGACAGGACCTACAGGAGAGTCGGAAAGACCAATAATGAAGATGATCAGTTGCGTTTTCAAATCATTTTGTATATTTATTTAGACGAGCACTCTTACTTTCATATTTTCAAAAAAGAAATATCATCACTTACTATTAAAAATTATTGAATCTAAAATGTTTTTCATTAACTTGTAATTTGAAGACATCTAAGTATGATGAATTAATTGTGCCACTTTTACATCGCATGGCAGATTCAGAAAAACTTAATTTCTATCGTCTAATTAATCATAATACAAAATTTGTTGATGGTATTGATTTGGAAAAGAATATTATTGATTATTTATTACATTTATAATAATTTCGATTTAATAGTCATCCATTTATATCTATTCATAATCAAATTATTTCTTATGTTAATTATTTTCCTAAAAGTGAAATAGGTTATTGTTCTATTTATTTATATTCATATTCAAAAAAGTAATATATTATCATCATATTACAAATACTTTTCGACATGGATTATTTAAATACATCCATTTGAACATGAGTTTGTTATTTGAATTTCTCAATCACCTTTAACTAATCAAGCACCACGAAATGACAAATAATATCAACAAACAAATTTTTCGACTGTTCAATTTCTTCATTTTACTATCTTATTTAACATTAATTATTATTAGTTGAAGAGAGTAACTCATAATTACACAAGAGCAACAACACGAAATAATTGTCTCAAATTGACTGACCTATTTCTTAATGATAAACCAGATGTTCCAAAATACATACAAGAATATAGTCTATGTACAAGTATGTATTAGTTTTCTGTTTAATTATTATTCAAATAAAAGGGATGATGGCCTCTGCTGGATGAAAAAATTTTTGTTCATCCTAATTCTTTTATTTTTAGATAGATTTATTTGAATGTAAATAAACTAAGATCATAATTGATATCAGGTAATGCTAGTTCTTAGAAGAGCAACGCTATGAATTCAAATAGTACAAAGAATTGTATGTTGAGATGAAACCGGCACGACTGAACCATCGCCGTGACACAAAACAAAATATTAGATTTTGGAAATTTTTCGAGAGTCAAGATGAGTTTTTGGGTATATTCCTCTTATAAAAAAGATAAAAAAATCTACTTGTCATCGACTTTTTTGTAATTTATTAAAATCCAACTAAGTCTGTTTGTGAATCTGAAAACTAATTTTGTAATGTGCTCGATCTAGAACTGACTGAGTTTTTTTTTTCGCATTGTAACGTGAAGCATGACATGTGTGTCAAACGTTGGTCTACTGTTGTGTTTATCCTTTGTTGAGTTGAGATGTTCAAGAAACTATTGAAAAAATTCAAGTTTTCTCAATGAAAAAGCGCATTTGACGACCACCATTATTAAAACCAATCAGAAACTGAATAATTTGATTTGTATTAGACTAAAATCAGATTTTTTTTCTTTTTTTGCTGCTTGTCTAGGCTGTTATGAATCAGATCCCTACCAATATTGTCTATTCTTTTAATTTCAAAATCTCTCGAAACTAAGAAAATATTAAGTGGACTCACCGAACATATTCAGCCGCCGCCTCCGATAAACTCATCGGCTTACACTTCTAATTGTATGTATACTAATAAGAAAAGACAGTACAGACAAGAATATATCGGTTAAATAAAGTCAATGAAAGAAATAAATGAGATGAAATGATAACATAGATATATATCACATATTTTTTTCTTTGTATTTTTAGGAAAATAAATTTCAAGGAATGACTTATGTTATTTTTTGTTTCAGACTATTTAATCGTTGCTATTATTGGTGTTGTTTGTATAGAAGAAGAAACAACGTAAGTTTTCATTTTACATATAAATTCTTGAAAAATCTCTTTTTTTTCCTTGTATTTCAATCATTTTGTAACATTTGTTCAAAATTATTATATTAATAGTTTGAAAAAAACAAACTAATAAAGTCAAAAATAATTATTGTTCAAACTAACTTTTTGTTTGATCGAATCAACTTTTATTGATTCTTTTCTATTTAGTTCTTTATTTTGTATTAATGCAAGGTAGAATAGTTCTTTTGCAATTTTATTTAATGTTTTTTTTTTATCTCTAGAAATTTCAAAATTATTCTAAAATGCTCAATAAGTATTTGATCAAACAATTGAATATTATCAACAAATTAAATTATATTAAACACACAGATAAATATGATTTTTTTTTCTATTAAAATTGTATCATTAAATGAATTTAGATCGATTTGGCAACTCGTTGAACTCTATTGGAATACAATCGATTACAGTTAATAACTCAGTTCGGTTTCAAAGTATCGAAGAGAAAAAAAGAAAATTGATAAAAATGTCTTGAAAATATCATAGATCATTTTTTTAAAATTTTTATGAATACTCTAAAATTGTTTTTATTACTTATGAATTTTAATTAATAATTTAAAATTTTATGCATAGTTTGTTGATGCTGATGTAAATGAACACTTATGAATATTATTATTATTAAATTTTCTTATAGATAGCAATGGAAATGTTTCCATTTCTTGAAACTATTTTACATTTATATGCAGACAAATACGAACATTATAGAGAAAAGTTGATCGTTTTGGTTCATTGGACTTTTTTAACTAGATATTTTGTAATTCTAAAGAACGATAAAGTAAGATACTGTTTTCTGTTTTCAATCTCAGCTAATTAAATTTATTATTTTTTAGAATAGTGAAATTATTGATTGGATAAAAAGCGAGAAAAATTCAATAGATATTCATTATTTTCGAGAAGATTTGTCCATACAAACTGAACAATTTTTTGATGACGAAAATTTTTTTATTAAATTCAAGATGATAAGTTCACAGACACATAACAAATCATCTTCAATTCTTTTTTCTTCTAATTTTTAGGATGAAAATAATCAATTACTTATGCATTTTCCAGTAAATGATTATATTAATGAAAATGATGGGTAATTTTATGAATCCTTTATTGTAAAAAAAAAATTCTTTTTTGTGTAGGTCTTTAAAAGATTTTGATGAATTCATAATAAAAATAAAAAACGAAATTTATGCATTATCACAACGAAAAGTAAAGATCGATAAAAATAAAGAAAAAGAATTACAACAACAGCAAAAGTAAGAATAATGAATATCCTTATTTAATATTTATTTTTTGTTTTAGAAATGATAGTCAAATATAAATTTCATCATCATTATCATAAAAAGATATTGTCTATCTTTAATTTAAAAAAACATTTATCATTTCATGGTCAAGTTTCTACTTTATATATAGATAAATAATTATAAATAAAACAATTAAATTTAGTTCTGTCTAAATGAGTATTTTATTCATTGAATATTAGCAATTCTAACTAAAAAAAATGATAACAATGATCTAATTCATATAGATTATTTTATCTTTAACTAAACATTTTCAATTCGATTGTCTCAAATAAATATTTATTTGTTCTTCTGCTATTACTATTTTTATATGTAGGTCTTTAACGAAAGATATAGCTTGCTTAATGATTTTGAAACCAATTGAGAATCGATTAGTTTAATTAAAAACCACTGTACATTTCTTTCTTTTTTTTGGAATATTCAGTCAAAATTTTTGCTAGATAAAAATTAAATCGATAAATTCTATCCAATGATGTGTGAAAAAATGATAAGTAGACTTTCGGATAATTATATGTTCACATTCATTTGTTCGACGTTTTATTTTTTGTGTTATACAAATAATAAATGATGTTTTTATGAAGAAAATTTCATTATTCAATTATGTTTAGTAGTACAAAAGTTAATCAATTTGACGCAGTATTCATTTGGAATATTAAAGAATTTTTCGAACAAGATTAATTTAAGAAAAATATTTTTTTTGTAATTTAGGCAAAAAATAATGATATGGATGTGGATGTTAGTGGTCGTTTCATCCGAATTCACAACCACCTCTACTCACACATTCTAATTGTTTTCTCTTTTTTTTGTATGAAAACAGTTATATTAAAAAATAAGAAATGGTTATGATGACGATTTTTTTCATCTTATTTTCTCATGAAAATGATCATATTTTCAGGTATGTTTTCCACATCATGGACTTTTTCCAGCAGAATATTTAAATAGAATGTTTAATAATATTGCTGGTTATTTGATTGATATTCATGCTGCTATATCATCTGTTTCACTCATCCTACATTGTTGTTCAATAAAATCATTTGTTATTTGTTCATTACCAATATTTAATTGTGGAATCGAAAAACTTTTAAAACAAAGAATATTTATTGAGAGGACTAAATAAAGTACGTCATATTTCAATATTAAAATATGTTCAAGGAGAAGTAATTCAGATGAATGTGAAGATGTACGAGATTTTGATATAGTTGCACTTTGATATCGAGTAGTTAGTGTTGAATTTTCTACAGTACAACTCGAGCATGTACATGGAATATTTGCTGGATGATAAGTAGCAAATACAGGTTATTAACATTAAAAACAATGGAATGGTCAAAGAACAGATGGTATTGATGCAGATGATGATGACTCAACCTCTCCTAAAATAATATTAAATTTATGACCAGCTAAAATTAAATAGAGATCTAACAGGTGGTTTTCTTATGTTGACTTTGTGGCAATGTTGTTAAACGACTTGAATCAAATAACTAATAAATTGAACTTATATTCATTCTAAATAATGTTAATCTGAAAGTTTTTTTCAATACATAATTAAGATACATAAAAATGAAAAACCCAAAAAGAAATCGAAACCTCATTTTTATTCTTCTCAATCATATTTATTGTTTGACAGATTTTTTTTATTAAATTTTATGCAAGTTAATTTGTATTCATTTTTGTAATGACTCAAGACTTTTTTGTTGAAAAATATGGATTGTATTTCTATCGATCATTTACTGTTCATCTTTATTACATAAGAAACAATTTTCGCCATGTCATATAGACAGTACTGAAGAGCAAGCTCATAAAAGTGGAAACAATGCATATAGTAGCCAGATTTTGTTTCGTATTATATAAAATAAAAAGGAATAAGCACTATACAAAAAAAGAATCATTTATCTGTTTCAAAAATTTGTATTTCGAAGAACTTAGAAACATTATGATACTATCTGACAATAAGAGAATTATAGTAAGAATTATCAATAATTTTAAGTGCTGTCAGAAGAAGTAAACAAAGTTGCTATAATGGATAGGCATGAGTTGAATACTTAAATACCAAACAATATAGACGTATTTTAAAATCTACTTGAAAATGAACTATTTGTCAAACTTTATTTTAAAATCATTTATATAAAATTTGAATATTGATGTTATAATACATAAATAATGTAGAAACCTTTATGTTGTTGGACATCAGAAGATATTCAATCATGTTTAACACGTATTAGGGTCTGGATATGACTCTTTCCGTCACCTCACCCACACCCATGCCCATTCATAAGACTTTTCATCATATTAGACTTATTGAGGCAGCTGAGTCTGTATCTACTTTTTATGGTGATCAGCGGGAAAAATACCGATATGTGGGGAAAGAATATGGAATCACAAAACCAAAGCAAAATGACCAAAGAAAAATGTTCAATAGAAATATAATAAACTTTCGGATTTTTAGCATATCTATCTCATCTGATGATAATATTTGGAAATACTATTGAAAGTGATTCTCTTGCAATATAAAAAGATAAAAACATTCTCAAAAGAATTCAGACTTAGCAAAAATTTAGTATTATATAGTGAGCGTGTGGATGTAAGCAACAGTGTAGTAGAGAATATAACTGTACACTGATAACCACATCTACATCTCGCATGTGAATGATTCATGTAAAAGCACTGATAAATGTATTCTTTTTCTCCTCTTCTAATTATATAAATTAAGCATGACATTCATTACGCTTAAAAACGAAAGATGAAAATCGTGTCGTCGTAAGTTGTCATATGTAATTATTTGCATGTGTTTCGTTAATTCAGAAGAGTTAGTCAACCAATCATTCTTGCGCTCTCTGCATACATTAACGACAGGTAATATTCAGCATGTGCAAGATGAGAAAATATTCTTTTTACAGACTCTTCTATTTTGATGCTTGTTTTTTTTTTCTTTTGAGTGAAGAGAAACAAATATATGCATCAGTGATCACTATTTTAAACACGGATAATGAGTCTATTTTCTTCACATTATTTTGAATTTTTTACATTCATTTAGATTTACAGCTAGTGTAGTAGCCAGATCTTGCTCCATTCCGACTTCTCTGAAGCATTATTCAATGGTAACTATGGACAGACTATTTTTATTTAGCCTATAGAAAATTTAGATGATATATTTTCATATGAGAGCTCGTTGACCTAATGAAAAGCATGATTCAAACTTCTATTGCACTTTCGTTCTTACAAATAGGCAATAAGATCTGTAATTTACTAATCATCCGAAAACATGTAAAATGTCTCATATTTTTTTATATGTTTTTGATACAATATAAAACTTTAGTCCTAGTATTAGTATTGACTTCAACGTTGCTTCAATAATTCTTTATGTAGACACAATATTCCCTGCAAACATACTCATACCCTCATACTATTTTAGCTGAAGCATGACAAAGGTTGTGCGAATTTAGGTATAGGTCTGCATTATGGGCGCTGGTTCTAGTTGTAAGCATCTGATCTTGTAACCCGTTAATCTTTCTTGGTCTTTCGATGGACTTTGTCGCTTGTAATGTCTAGTAATCTATGGTTCTCGCAGGAAGTCCTTGGTAGAGTCTGTAAATAGTTGTCGTCTATAGAATGCAAAACATTCGAACTACGTTGTAATTCATTTTCGCCATGGATTCGAGTAGTTTTTCTAAACGACAATAGATATTATCGACATTTAGAAGTAAAATATTCAAAAAAAAACTTCTTTTCTCTCAACAGATCAAGTAAAACTATCATATTGACACTTCCGTTTAAAATCTCTTGATTTTTAGAGATATCATTAATTAGTCATATGAGAGATGCTTTTCGTTAACTTTTATTTCTTCATAGATTGAAATAGTCTCAATCGATTGCTCACTCTCTACCAAGAATGTATTCGTTCATGAAAACAGAAACGGAAACTCAATTTTAATTGCAGCAAATTCAGAGAACTATCACAATAATATGATTGATCAAAGAAAAACTCGCACAAGCCAACGGACTACGTATGACTTCTTGTTTCGGTGTTACATATGATAGTTTTTGCTCTTTGCTAGAAAATATTGGGGGGGTGTGGGTGTGGGCGGGGTTGGGGTGTTGGTGTGGATGGAAGAGAGGTTCTGCTGGAACCTACACCCACCTCCACACAAACACACATATTCACATCCGCAGCTACATCCACATGCACACCCACACCCCACACCCATATCCACATCCACCCACATCCACATCCTCCCACACCCACACCCACACCCACATTCACATCCACACCTACACCCATACCCACACACACCTACCAACAACCCACACTCACACCCACTCACAACCCACAGCCAGACCCCACACCCACACCTACACCCACACCCACACACCCACACCGACACCCACACCCACACCCGCTGTGGGCGTATAGGTGGATCAGGTACAAAACATTATTTTCAGAAGAAGTATTAGATTTTTTTAATGCTTTATTTATGCTCGGTAAACTTATTCGTTTAAACACTGCTTCACGTAACGAGTTTTAGAGAAATTCTATCGATACTTATTGTTTTACTGTCATAGAAAACTTAAAATTAGCGATCTATAAAACTATACTCTTTTTCGTTTCATCTTTTAATTCTAAAATAAATTTCCGTTTCAGTAAAACACTTATCTATGAAACAGCTATTTGCCCACAATGGTATTGATGATGCAATTAATAATACAAATCGTGCATTAGGTGATAATACTGCATCAAAATTATCAGTTATTATATATAGTTCATCTGATATTATTGCAAATGATATTAAACAAATTGAAATTTCTATTACTAAACTTCACAAGCTTTTGAATGATATTGTACAAATAAAAGATAATACTTTAGAGAATAAAAATTCAGTATTATTAATAAATATTCTATGGAAAGAATTTTCTTAAGTAAATACCTGACAAATATAATTAGTTCAAAAGTAAAATAGAAAAGTTTTCTTGACATATTGAACGTCTATAATATATGCAAGAAGAAATAAATAAAGAATTTGCCGTAAAGCAAATAAATGATTTTTTTTTTCAGAGCTTTTATTTTCTTTCAGAACGTTCAATTGATATTAAACAACGAGTATTAATCAAAGGACAAGAATTAATTTAATTATTTCATTCAGGGTGTAGATGTGGAAGTGAATGAAAGACTTTGCCTCATACTAGCACCCTACCTACACCCATATCCACATCTCAACATCGTATATCCGTAGTATATGCTTTTTGTTTGAATAAAAACCAGACTAGAATCATCTGTACAAAAGGTGTAACATGGATTTCGATTTTTTTCAAGATACTTGTTAGACCCTTGTTTAACGTCATATAAATGAATATTCTTTTGGATTTTATTCAAACCTATAGTTTTATTATTCTAAAGTCTGAAATGATTACTTAATGAATGTTTAATAGCATAAAAGAGTAGAAAAGAATTGATTATAATAAAGTTATATCGTTTGAGGACAATTTTATTTCTAATCTTGTTTTTTTAAACTAGGGGCAAAGGTTTGAATATGATTGATATTCTTTATTTTATGGAATCTCAAAACTTGTTATTAGCAGCATTTACATTGAATAGTAATTAACCCGTTGAGAATCATGAAACATACGGTATCCCATCTATTTTCTAATAGAGAAAATGTTTGCCTTCCATTAGTGTTATAACCAGTAAGATAAAAGGTCGTCCCATCTATCAACTCTTGCATATACTTTCTCTCTTTTCTCCTATCGTATAAGGCCTTCTCATATGCTCTCCTTTCTTTCTGCTACTATACACTAACTTCATGGCACTACTCTTACTTTTCTTGATGTACTATCATCAGGTTTCTTTGCAGCATTTTGAATCAAATACAATAAACTGATTGAAGAACCCATTTTACATTGAAAAAAATTCCGTCCTCAAAGGTTCCATAACACATTTTTGCAGTTATTTTTAAAGCAATTTCAATCAAAGTGTAATCTTATAGTCGATTTATTATCTGATTCTATAGTACTAAGTGCCTTCACTTTGATGGATACGATTGCGCAAAATATTCGTGAATTTGCTGATTAATTCACTTGTATCTAATATATACTTCACATGTACTGTCATACAGATGGACAAAGATAAACAAAACATTGATTACAACAGCTCCTATTATGAAAACATAAACGTGGTCTTTTTATTACTCTTGAGTCTGATGATATTGTTCATATTGCTGCCCGTTTCTTCAATAAGAAGAAAAAATAGTATTGGTGATATTTTGATACATAATGAGTATACATGTTGATTGATGTGACTCAACGTACATCCGACGATCATGACAAGTTGATAGTGTTCTCTGTCTGTCTTTGCTGGTGATCACTTTCTCGATGTATGGTATCATTTTTAATATGACCATGAAATATATATCCAATTGCTGGTTATGAATACCCATAGATGTGGAAAAAACATTTCGCTGGAAAACAAATATTTTGCAGATGTTTTTATTCCTTTTCCTTTTGATAAATACTTTAAATAAAAAGTGATAAGTAATAGCATACGGCACATCATTTTATTCAGCTTGTATTCAATAATAAAATTTGTCTTCGTCGTTCCTAAAAAAGTGCCTTGTAAAAATCATCAAAATATGTTTTTTTTTCCTGCTATTAGTCATAAAAAAAATTTGTATTTTTGATTAAATTGGCAAACACAACCTAAATTGCAGAAGTACTTACTTTAATTTATCATTGATTATTGTGCTATATATGTTAAACTTCAAAAGTTGAGCTAAATTCAACATTCAATTCTCAAACACAAACATATATCCTTGTAAGCGTGAGCAGCGTAAATCTGTAGATAATTGAAAATTGAACCTTGAGTAGAATACAACTTTCAAGTTTGACACTAGTGAGAATTATTGACAATTGCTTTAGTTTTGAGTCTTCATATGTAGTCGCAATGAAAATACATGACACGGAGAAAATCAAATATTAAAAATTACTTCACTGTTGGGTGCTGAGCGAAGCTCGGATTGAACATAAGTGAATTTTTCAATATCTGGTATTGAAGGCATTTTTACAGTGAATTTTGATGCGACAAGCACTTTGCAGCGATCTCTGCTTTCTTATTTCATTAAATCTCGCTAAAAAAAATAACCTTATTGAAAGATATTGAGACGTGCTCTTCATAAAACACGGTTCATACTGTCGTTGTATGGCTTTTGCCAAAGATAGATCACATTTATATTATCATCAACCAGACAAAATAATTTCGATGCACATGACTTACTAAAAGCTTGCATATAAGTCAGGCACGCGTTCAAACGCTTCTCTATAGATAAGAATATTGAGAGATTAGGAAACATGTTGACATATGCATGTGTGCAAACGCATGAGAAAAATGTTTGTCTAGGAAATAGCTTTGCATGCTTTCTTACTCAAATATTGCATGTTGAAGTGAATAGGTGTCATTTGGCGAATAAGCAAAGGAAGAGAAATATGTCTGAAGATCGACCACAGCCGTCGACTCTTTCAACAGGCACTAAGAAGAGGTTCGTATCAGTAAATAGTTCATTATATAAATGATTGCCTCATTTCATGTTTAGATGTTCTGTCTTCATTAGCTTTGCGATTATTAGTGGAGTATGCATGGTAACAACGACCATTGTCGTGCCTATCGTTTTAACTAGAAGAGACACTACAAATAGTATGCTATTTTTGAAAGAAAAAAAATATATGATAATGTGTTTATCAAATGGAAGGATCACGATAGATCAGCAATTTTTCAGCATGAAAAAAATGTTGAGATGCTGACAGATGTCGAAAAGATGCGGAGACATTAGAAAGTGCTGATATTGGCGTTTCGATAAAAATTATTGAAGGAATTAAGTCAAAAACTATCCATAAACTTTTATATATGAGAATACTGTATTAGTTGCTTTTTTTCCATCTATTTCTGAATCATCATTCTAGTGGTGAGAAGTTATTTTTATTATGAGAGGCTCCATGCAAAAAGTCAGCATTCAACCAGAGGAGTATAATATGATCGATTTAGAAATTTTAATCCGAATATATACATTCGATAACTAGTATTGGAGAATTTTAGTAGCCAAAGTTTTAGCCGAAAAAGGTGTCTTTTGACCATAATATGATCTTTTGCTTAAAGCCGACTTTCTACCAATTTCTCCAGAACAAACCGTGTTCTTCTCCTTCTCGTTTTTCTTCCTCTATTGATCTATTGTTGTGAATAACTCCTTATTCGATGTAACAAAAACATTGAACAACATGCAGTATTTTCCATTTATCAACCATGATATTCTCGCTATCAACAACGCTACAAGCCATTTCTAATCTGGAAATGGAAGTAATAAATTTTGTTCAACACAACCGTGAAGGAATCTTAAAGTATATAATTAGAAAACTGAACAATGTATCATAGACAGTTAGTCTGGAGTTAGAGATCGTGATAGATGTTTCATGATATCCAGTACTTGACGAAAAACAGCCTTGATTATTGGTCAAAGTCGGTCAGGTTTTGATCGATCTGTCTTATTCTTTAACCGTATCCGTATCGTGTCGAATTCTGGTCACATACACAATTTTACCATATTTTAGGAAAATCTGACCAAGATATGATCGATGCAACTTTTTTTCAGTGTGACTTATTGTCATCAATGGAAATACACTTTTTTGCCTATATCTTACACATCAAGTAGGTAAAAAGCTCTGATATCCTTTGTGAAAATGTCACTTCACTAAATATGTGTCAGACACAAAAATCAGAGGGATAATTTTTTTCAAAAAATGTACTACTGCTCTCATGCATGTGCGTGTTATCTTATAATTTTCGAGTCATTTTATTGAAGTATGTCGTAGTCGAAAACGAACGATAAACACGATAATCATTAATTTAAAATAGACCCGAACCTCCAGTGCTTGCCACACTATTGATGCTCGTGACGATAAGTGACCTGATCTTTTTCTCGCTCAAAATCTTCGATTTTCTTTCAGGGTTATAAACATCTTCCGTGATTGTTGTGTTTGTGTGATCTCAGTCCAAACAGGATCCATTGTATATTCCTTATAATATATTTGCTCTGAGTTATTTTCGATGACGTTTCAAATAAGTAGGACTTCAAAACTGACCTGTACGTAGCTAATGCGTAGTCTCTGAGACTTCAATGCCAATCATTCAAGAACTCAAAGGTCATTTTGTCATTTCAAGCGATTAAGTAGCCATATCGTACTGTTAATATTTATCAAAAAGTCACAATTTGGAGCAAGAGTCCTCGCCCTTTACAGTCCTTCCGCATTCTTGAATGATTGGTATCGAGGTATCAGAGATTATACGTCAGTTGCATGCAGATCATTTTTAAACTTCTGATTATTTAAAACATACTTGAAAAGATCTCAGAGGAATACATTATAAGAAACACACAACGAGATGTATTTGGTCTGAGATGACTCGGACTCTGATATTGGGTCAAATGTTTGCAACTGTTAAGGGAAGTTAAAAATCTTGAATGAGAAAAAAGTCATAAGGTAGTAGCGCTAAGAATATGGCAGTACACGATGAAAATTTCATGAAAAATTCTGATTGTTGAGTAAAGTTATCTGCATTTTTCATGTATGACAGAAATCGTAACTTTCGAAGAAAAATTAATCCTTTCCATTTTTACGTCTGATACATACATTGTGAAATGACACTTTCAAAAAGAACAGCAGAATTTTCTACCTGCGTAATGAGTGTTTGACAGAGGCAAAAGGTGTATTCTTATAGATTACCATGAGCCACACTGACAAAAAAAGTTGGATTAATCACATCTCGGCTAAATCTCCCTAAAATATGGTAAACTTGTGTATGCGACCAAATGTCGACAAGGTGCAGAAACGGCTAAGAAATGAGACAGAACGGTACAGATCTTAGGTTGTATGCATTAAATTCTCTCTTGAGTTGATTGTCTTTTCAATTGTCTAAGCCTTATAGTAGGGGTGAAAATATCATTAAATCGGATTTGTTCAGATTGCAAAATTTTAGCTTCTTCGTTGCTATGCATAGTCGAAAGTATGTCATGCATAATGTCTCGATTTTTCTACGAAACAGTTTTGAACCATATCCTTTGTTCACGCTAAAACTGCCCTCCTCAAGTTCTGTCGGAACTGGTAACTTATCATACATTAAAGTTCACTGCATTCGTGCCATCCATGACACTCAAAAATGAATGTAATCCAAGAGTTCGCACAAAGAATTCGCAAAGCTTTGTGAGAGCTTCATAATCTATCAAAAACTTCAACTGATTTATTTTATACTATTTTTTCTTTAGGAGGTAAGTTGTAAAAGAGATTGGTGGTTCTGCCTTTTCTTAGTATGGCAAATATAATTATAAACCTAAAGTATGTTTTTTCTTCTTTGCGTAAGTATCAATTACAACAAAAAAGACAACTGCAACGTCGGTCATATCCACGATCATGACAGCAGCAACAAAACGGATTACAACAACACCAACTAATTTGACCACAAATACGATCACAACAACGACAACCTTTTCATGTAAGCTGTGTCTGATTTGATATCAAAATCTGACAAAAATTAGATAATCATCTCATTGTGTTGAGTTGATTGGTAGCTCCAGATCAATTTACAATTTAGAGCGGATAAAAGTCTGAAATCACATGCACTTCAGCATTTTTTTATAATAGTGATGGAATTAAGATTTTGGGCTTGCTGTGGTAGAGAAGGAACTAGTTAGCCTAAACGTTTTTTCAACTGTGCAACTCACACTTTTTCTTCTGTTTACAAATATTTTGAGAGATAAAATAATAATTGATGATGCTTACAAGTATAGAATACAAAGGAGAATATGTAAAAGTTCCATACTTCATTAATACTTCAGAGTATTCGAAGGGTATATCAATGTTATTCTATAGAACTCTTTAGCTATTTGAAACTCTGCTATCAAAGTGCATTATGTACATATTAATATGAGTACATTTCATATAAGTCTGTCTAACAATAATGTCCAAATATTTGAACATACTTTAGAATCTGGATGTCAGTAACGTACGATGAAGCATTTCACTTTATTACCAGACAAACTAGCATAAAATGAACTCAAACTAATTAATATGCCCATGAAACACATGGATAATAGACTGGAAAGTGCTAAAAAGCTCTAGAGAATATATTGAACACAATCCTTAAATGTAGTGGACTAAGTTAGAAATATGGCATTTTAGCTTTCTCTCCAGAATTAATAGCACGAAAATCAATGCATTAGAAATGAATTCTTTCAATCTGGTATTCAAATTTTCCGAAAGAAATCAATATTAAAACTTCTTGTTCGGACGAATCCTCGAGAACGTTTCTTTCGAACTTTTTCATTATAATGTCTCGTTCTCGAAAATGCTGTATGAAAGAATATTAGAAGGACTTTTTCCGTTGTTCTCAGACTTCAGCGGAAACCTAGTTTTATTAATTTCATAAGTTCGACATTCAATAATAAAATTTTTCTTACGCTGAATGGCCAAGTTAAGCTTTTCTCAAAAGCCAGGTTCGAATATCGATAACATAACTTTTGATTTCTCCAGCGTGTTTTGTCCAAAAAACAAATGGTTTAACACAGACGCATCAAGTTTAACAAAGCCCAATAAACAGGTTTCAATGGGCTGGGCTGGACCGAACAAAGTCAGCCCATGAGCTGTAAACCTTTGATCTAGCCTAGCCTGGACCACAGGTTCAAAAAATCGACCCATCCATGAGTCAACCATCTGATTGTAACCTTCCTTACAGATATTTTGAAGGCGTAGGTAGGGTAGTGGTTGTGGTTTCGGGTGTAGTATGGCTGTTGGTGGCGTGCTGTAGGTAGGTGTGGATGTGAGTGCAGATGTTGACTTTCAGCTTAACTACACTAGCACCCACACCCATACCATTCTTTATTTTTAGAAGCATGAACTTGTTGAGAAGCTTGGACATAGTGGCAAAACGCGTTGAAATCATAGCAGCTGAAAGTTTTCCTTGGCTTTCACTGCTTTAATGGTTGCTTTTCTGTACTACAAGTGACTGAGGTATTTTGCACGAGATAGATTGGTTTTAGTGAATTTTAGATGAGATAATTTTCGGCTCGACAACAAATCTCATAAGACTAATGTGTGCATTGATACTGCTAGTTCCCTATCTGTTCAAGATCTCTGTTGTTGTATGCACAAAATCTTTTTGGCAATTTATTCCTTCGTGTAGGAAAGATATGAATCAATATTGTCAGTAGTTTTAGCAGATTCGTGAAGTAACATATCGATCAATATCTTTCTCATAAGAATTGTATATAGATTTCATGTGCAAACTACTTAGCTCACGCATTGATGCTACTTTTCAGGTTGGTCGCATTCAGGCAATATGAGTATTGCACGACGTTATCACACAGCAACTGTATTAGCAAATGGAATGGTTTTAGTTATTGGTGGAGCTTCTGATCACGATTTAGAGATTGTCACAGAACTGTATGATTTAGCCACAGGAGTGTGGATGAATACTGGCAACATGAGTGGTCAACGATCCAATCACAAAGCTTCTGTATTAACAGATGGAAAAGTACTAATTACTGGTGGGAAACATTATGGAAATGATTTAGCGAGTGCAGAATTATACGATCCATCTACAGGTTTGTGGACAAATACTGGAAACATGAGTACGGCACGATGGCAAAACACTGCATCTACATTAGCGAATGGGACAGTCCTAATCGCTGGTGGGCAAGATAAAGAACCTCGTCTAACTAGTGAACTCTACGATCCATCAACAGGATTATGGACAAAGACTGGCAACATGGCGGATGCACGATATCGACACACTGCGTCCGTATTAACAAATGGAAAAGTATTAGTTGCTGGTGGAATTGATATTCGTCCCCTTTCTAGTGCAGAATTATACGATCCATTAACAGGGTTATGGACAAAGACTGAGAGCATGAAAGATGCACGAATGTGGCACACTGCATCTGTATTAGCTAATGGAATGGTGTTAGTTACTGGTGGAAATAATCTCGATGGTACATTACGTAGTGCAGAATTATACGATCCATCAACTGAATCATGGGTAAATACTGGCAACATGAGTGATAAACGTGTTTTTCACACTGCATCTGTATTAAAGAATGGGAAAGTGTTAGTTGTTGGCGGAGCTGATCCTCTTTCTCTTTCTACTGCTGAATTATACGATCCATTAACAGGATTATGGACCAAAACCATAAGTTTGAATACTGAACGACAGTCTCACACTGCATCTGTGTTATCAAATGGAAAAGTTTTAGTGGTTGGTGGATTCAGTGGCTCGTCAAGGTTTAATAGTGCAGAACTGTATGATTCAACAACAGAAGTTTGTACAAATGCCAACAGCAAGAATACTACACAGTTATAGAATATGACATCGATACACAAAGATGATGTCTTCTACCCTGATTATCGTCACTATTTTGATTTAAATAATACAAAACTATTTTCATGAACATTATTACATTGATATGGCTTTGATTTGAGTAAAACTCTCAAGAAATTTCTCGTACTCATTAGGAACATTTGTTCTGCTCTGTAAAAAGAGAAAAATTTCTTTGTTTCGGAGCAATGTGGTCCCGGGTATGCTGGGTATGAGTATGACTGTTAGTAAAGAGAAGACGCACGCTCATACCGATCTTAGTTTGTCAACAACATCTTGCTATTGTTTAGTTTCTCGTTTAGATTCAGCTTATGTAATTTGAAATAAATATTTAAACGAAGAAATATTTTATTCAAAGCAAATAAAAAGCCTTGATTTCAGTTTTTTAACATTTAAAAGGAGATTCTGATTTTATCTTTTAATATAAAAAAATCATCAAAATATGTACTCAGAAACTTGAATGAAAAATTTTGCTAGAATAAAAAAAACAGAAAACAAATGTAGAAAAACATTGACAAAATTATGAGCTAACCATATTGAATAGAAAAGGAATTTTTATTTTTGAAAAATTCATTTTTATCTCATAAATAAACTTATGATGAATAGTTAGATGAATCTTTCAATGATCATTTTCTTCTTGTATAGTGAAAAAAAGCATCGAAAAAGGACGAAGAAGATGAGATGATTTCTGTGACGTGTATCAATATTGAAGAAGAAAAAAGGTCATTAAGTACGAATAGGAATAGGATTCATTCAGAAAAGATTCTTTTAAAAAGGGTGTTAGGAGGTTGCATTAAATCTGGACAGATCATCAAATATGTGTGAGCTTTCGCATATTTGTTATCCATGTTTTCCTTTTCGGTGAAACACAGTCTAAAGTAAATGTTGAAGTGTACAGATAAACATTTTCACCGAGTCCATCTCTAGAGACCGATGTACACCGTATATGAAAGACTTATCACAATTTTGGATTACAATGTAGATAATAAGAAAATGTGTCCTAAAATAGATGAAACAGAACGATCTTCTTGTGATTAGCAATAACAGCTGTGCATTGTGTTTCATATTTTAATCTAAAATTCATAATGTGAACAATTTTTTTCATAGAACTTCGTGCGAAATTTTCAACTTGTTTTCAAGAGCATTTTAAAATAGAAAATAAACTGAATGAGTCAGTTGAATATACGTGAGGATATTTTTTTATCGAGCAGTTATATGAACTTTATTCGATCCTCTAACAGAACTGATGCTGAGTTCTTTTTATACTTTTATTATTCTTTGCTAGATAATATTTTTGGACGATGATGTTGTTTTTTTTATAAACATTAGGTAAAGTTTTTCAGGATCGAAAAATTCAAATCTTTAATTGATTTTCAGCAACTCCTAGGCACATATTTAGGTCAGTTAAAAATTTACTTTCTGTAATTTAGTTTATTTTAAATAGTTTTCTTCTGTTCCGAGAAAACCAATTAAAGGTTCTTATTCATCGATCACTGAAATTTTCAATCAAGTTCCAGTAAAGGGCCATTATTTTCCTAAAAACACTTTTCCGCTGGAAGAAAATCAAATAGACATCGTATGACTTCCATTCATAACTGACACTTTGTATTGAATTTTGGTGCTCGGAGCTTGCAGTTTGTTTCTTCATTTTCTGTACATTAAAATATTTTGTATTAGAAAATCAAAAACTTTGCAAAAAGTTAAATACGTTTTGCAGAAATAGTATGTTTGAACAAGTACCCCCTTTCTGAAAATTGATTTTTATACTGATCTGCCATAAGAAGTGTGATGAAATCGAGGAAAGCTAAACAGAAGGAAAAAGAAGTGAAAAAACGCAATTTTCACTTAGACGTCTTTTATAATGAGTCTTCAATAGAAGAAAGATGAAACATGAAACAATTTTACAAATGGACGATAGTCAATCTGATATTGCAAGTAAGTATTCAAGCGTAAAATTTTTTTTTAATTAAAAGAAAGATAAAACAATTTCATAATCTTACTATGAAATATATTTTCTAAAAGGATTATTTTATGAATATTAAACATAAAACAAACGAAAAAATGACTTCTTAAAAAAATCAATTAAATTACTTTTGATTACTTTCAATAATTTAAAGATTTATTTTATAAGACTCTTTTTCTATGATTTAAATTGCAATTAATAATAAATTTTTTTAAGCGTCAAATTCAATCAATATGAATGATGATAAATCGAAAAAGAAATAAATCATAATATGGAATAAGAATCACTTCATCAATTATCAAAAGATAAAGAAAAAATTGATGGTCAGTGGTTTGGATTTTGTTCAATGCAAGGATATCGCCCATCAATGGAAGATTTTCATCAACATTTAAAACATTTAGATGATCATTATTTGTGAGAAACATATTCTTATTTTGCTATATTTAATGGTCACTCAGGTATTCAATAGATTAAAACTTAATATTTTTGTTTTTTTAAATTAATATTATTTATTTTAAAGGTACTGCTAAGTACATTATGCATCTGATTTTCTTCATATTCATCTTCTCCATGAATTTAATCGAATAATTAATCGAAAAAAAGATCAATCCGAACATGAAAAATTCATCGAAGAGAATTTCGCCGTGCAATTAAAAATGCTTTTATTAAACTTGATAAAAATTTAAGAAAAAATGATTATGATAATTGTGGTTCTGTATGTGTAAGTCTTTCAATTAAATTTATCTTGTCATTTTTCTCCTAAATAACATAATGCGCAAATAGATTGCTTGTTTAATTGGTCCAAAACAAATCTATTTAATAAATGTCGGTGATGCTCAAGCTATAATTATTTCAGATAATGGAGAAATATTAGCATCTACTCATGGTAATTATTTATTATTTATTTATTTGATTTATTTTAGTTTTCATGAATCATTAGACCATACGCTAGATGATCCAAATGAAGAAGAACGTATTCAAGAAGCAGGTGGTAAAATAACACGAAAATCACCAAAAGATATTTTACGTGTTGAACAACGTCTTGCAATGACAAGAGTTATAGAAGATTTTACTATTGATAAAAATATAGTATCACCTATTCCTGATATTATTATTTATTCTCGAAAACCATCTGCAGCATTTATTATTCTTGCATCAGATGGTATTTGGCATGTTATGTCGAATGAACAAGCTGCTTCATTTGTAATTCAACGAATATCGACAACAGACTTACATGAGATGGCATCACAATTGTTAGATCATTGTTTAGAAAAACGAAGTCGTGATAATATGAGTGTATATATCATTCAAGTTTAAATCATGAAGAAAATTGCACAAATAAAAATTTTTTTTCCATCCTTTTTCAATATAAACTTGCATACGTTGTTTTTCTTTTGCTTGATTGATCCCATAAGGAACTATTATTTCAAGAAATAAATAGACAAAACCATTTTATGCATTTTACCTAATTCTATTCTTCAATAATCATACAGCTATAATTTTCCCATAATAACGAGTGCTGCTAAAGAAAGTTTGGAAATATGTACCAATGTGAAACTAACCAACATTTTTGAACTTACCCTTTCCAAATTCTTGTTTTTCTATTGAAATACTTCATGAAATTCTTATATGGATACCAACATAAATGAAGAAACATTTCTCATTGTGTTATGTCACTACTTTATTTTGAAAAGATAGAGTAACTGCGTGCTCACCTTCTCCAAAAAAAAGCTAGGAAGCACGTATATATAGTGAAAGAAAAGTTGGACTAGTCAGGAAAGAAGTTGAGAGGCTTCTTCGGCTGATTGAAAAATGAAAAACAGGAAGAGTTACAAAAAAAAGACGTCAGTCAAGAAGGATAGGTCAGACTGGCAGGAACGTATATGTAACAATTGAAAAGAAAAGAAGTGAAACACTATGTAACAGTAAACAAAGGAAAAATGATGAAAGAAGCCCAGAATAACATAGATCACAGGTACCGAAGATAGAAGAGAATATCATACACTAAACGAGTGATCGACCGTGTGATATATGGTAAACCAAATGGCCAATACATAACACATTGTTAGAAAATTAATTTTTGTGCTTTTTTTAGTTCAATAATATCGTTCGTTTTGTGTAAAAACTCTTTTAATTAGAAAGCTTATTTTGACCTTAGATCCTAAGTAGTTTCATTTCTCGAAATTATGAAGATTTAAGTGAATATCTAAATTAAAAGCTTTCATCAAAATCATTATCGTATGCGTATTGCAATGATCGAACAGTTCTGGGTGTGGGGTGTGGGTGTGGGTGAATGTGGGTGTGGGTGTGGGTGTGGGTGGGGTGTGGGTGGTGTGGGTGTGGGTGGGTGTGGTGGGTATGGGTGGGTGTGGGTGTGGGTGGGTGTGTGGGTGTGGATGTGGGTGTGGGTGTGGGGTCTGGGTGTCAAGTGTTTCTTAAGGCACACTCACACCCACACCCACCCACACTCACACTCACACCCACGCACACCCACACCCACCCACACCTACACCCACACTGACAGCCACACCGACCCACACCCACACCCACCCACACTCACACCCACACCCACACCGACACCCACACCCGCCCACACCCGCACCCACTCACACCCACACACCCCACAGTCACAGCCACACCACACCCACACCCACGATACTGCTTCTTTGAGCCTCATCTTGTCTTGCTAAAGATCTATTCTAACAACGAAGATCACTACTGAAAACCAGCAATCCAATGACGATTTCGATAATCTTGAAAAATCATACTCGCGACAGCTTGAAATATTCCTGTCAGCAAACACAGATTCATACACAACTACAACACAACTGAGGCCACTTGATAAGATTGAGTTAGTAACATCGAAATAATCTATACATAGGTTATCGTGGTAACTTTTACACACCCTTAATTTTATCGATTTTTGTCGACAAATTTTAAATCAACTTAGAGATACTAAGCCACTTGATGAGACTATCTAAACAACAGTCGAAACGCGTCGTGGTAGCTTCTACACACCCACACCCTCAAGATTATAGTTAGAGTTAATACTATTATTGACAATTTTATATGTGCAAATGTCAAATATATTAATTATTGTATCTATCACAATATAATTCAAATGTAACTAATATTATACAGAATTATATTCCTATATAGATATAATATTAAGCTACCACCTGTTGAAGTTCCGCCAGGACAGAAACAACTGTTGTCGTGGAACGGCGATATTTCTTATCACACCCTTATCAACTGCATGTAGTCTGAAAAGCATTTTTAATTTGAGGAATATTCAAATTGCTGTGTAATATCGGGATTAGAAAATTTCTGTTAGCAGCAAATGTAAAACTGCAAATCGCATTAGTAATATTAAAAAAAAATGTAAAAACGGAAGAGAAATTAATCTAGTAATACTGACTTTGACTAATAAGTATAGTAAGATAAAAGTTAATATGTATGCTATTGTAGTTTGAAAGACAACTAAGCACATTCTTCTTATTTTCGTTAACGTGCTAATCTCAGGAGATATTTTTTACTTCTGTGTCGAGAATTTCTACAGTTCATTGAGCTTATAAAGTTGGAGAACACTTCAGATTTATTCATTGTCGTAGCAGTTATCCATTCGGTTATCACATCATGAAAGTCTATTCTCTGCAAAACATTCAAGTTTTTAACACTTTTCTGATGAACCTACTGTTCAAGATGTTCTAGTTTTCAGTCAATCGATTGGAAATTTATATTCCAAGAAGTGTAGATCAAATAGTGCTAAGTTCGATAAATTAAACTAATTCTCAGGCC
This sequence comes from Rotaria sp. Silwood1, assembly GCA_905250075.1. NCBI lineage: Eukaryota > Metazoa > Rotifera > Eurotatoria > Philodinida > Philodinidae > Rotaria > Rotaria sp. Silwood1. The sequence continues at coordinate 19,849 of CAJNOP010000139.1, read as the reverse complement.
AAAAGCAAATGATCTTCTTAGAGAATTCTCTCAACAGTGTTTCATGAGTTTATTACAGTCAGATTATTTATAAATTGAACCCATTCTACTACGAACTAAATTGATGAAAAAATTCATCTGCTAGGAGATGGCTCGCACCAACTTCTGTATATTGTTCGAGTTGCTTGAATATTTCCTGAGTGACTAATTTGGCTTCACTGTCAGCAGCATATATTAAGTAAGGACCACGAGGCTGTAGTCGACGCATTTGTGTGATTGTCTCATGTGCATGCTGAACCTTTGTAGACAGATTAGTTGGAATTTTAAGCACGTGAATCGTGTATGTATCAGCAAATTGTTGCAAACGCTTGTGAAAAGATGCAGTTGTGCTCTCAGTACAGATACAGAAAACGGTCGGTTGTCCAGTTGTACCTAAGAAAATCTTCACAACTTTTTCAGTGGTCATGTATGATGACACATGATTCACAGAAAGCTCTCTCGTCACAGGTGTAGTTGTGGCCATGCTCGTTATATTATTCAAAAATATCGTGTCGGGTTCTGACCGAATAGCTAAACGTTCCTTCAATTTGTCGTACACTTGATTGGCAATCATCCGAACAGAAATACCTTGAAAAATATTAGCTAACGGAATATGTACGTTCCATTTGTCAGTGACCCAGTTATAAAGGGAGATAGCTGCAAGCGAGTCTATACCTTGTGACATAAGAGAGCAATTGATATCAATTCGATCGATACTCAAGGATCCTAGCAGACGCATCACAGTAAGTTGCGTTTGTTGAGTAATTGTCTCGATACTAATGTCCGATTCCAACTTTGCGCTTCTTCCTGCAACTAGAGAATTAGTCACCGCATCTATTTGCTTTTCGACCAGTTGAGCTAACTGGTATGTCGGTAATCCAGATTTATTGGTACTTAAGGTTTGCCAATTAACTGCAAAAATAATAGGGCAAGGACAACTTGCCTGTTTGGCAAAGAGACGTTCGACTAACTCAAAGGTAGCCAGAGTGGGTAATGTCTCAAAGCCTTGAGAAGAATATAAGCTCATTAAATTATCACGTTGCCTATGGAACATGCCTGCACCACTTACGATTGGTAGACTGATCGAGAGAGCAGATTGTTGAAGATGTTGACTACGATAGTGTGCAAGAGCATCGAGGAATTCATTTCCTGCATTATAGCTAGCCGATCCGAGATCTATCATATGATTGCGAATGGATGAGAACATCACAAAGAAATGCAGGGGTATTCCAATAGATTGCGCAGCTCGATGAAGATTCCATCCTCCACATACTTGAGGTCCCAAAACACGCGCAAGTACTTTCCCGTTGAGGTTGGCTAATAATTTGTCTTCCGAAACAACGGCACTATGGATAATGCCTCGTACTGGGTATGGTGTTTGGCTAAGATGCCTCATAACTTGGTATACATCGTCAAATCGAGTCACATCTACTTGGACCACATCGATGTGAGCACCATATTCAGCCGCTATCCGTTGGAGTTGTAACCAGTCTTCTAATTGTAGATTATTATCATGGTGTTCGAACTGAGCACAGGTGCGACGACTCATAAGAACCAGTCTCTTGACACCATGCTTTTCGATCATCCAGCGAGACATGGTTAGTCCAAGTCCACCCAATCCACCCGAAACGAGAATAGTTCCCTCATCGCATATCACTGATGGAAACATAGTTCCTACAAATAAACAATGATGAGAATATTCATAATATACTTGAGTACATCCATGCGATTTCCACCACTGTCACAAGGAAATCTTTTTTTTCACTTTTCAGTTTCAATTAGGCTTAACGTGTCCAAAAATGGCCTATCATCGAAAAAAGAAATTTAGTTTATCTTTAAGATTCTGATGTTTAGTTTATTATTTAGGAGCAATTGCACTTACATATATTTGTGCTGAATCATTACACTTTATAGTAGCCAATAAATACGTTTGACTCTAAGCGAAATCCACCTTAGTCTCAGCCTTTTTTATTTGAAAATTGTGTCATCAATAGAGCTCTTAACGTACTAAAATTTAGTATCAACTAAAGGTTAATTTATTCATGTTTTATACAGATTTCGAATGGAAATACTGATGTTTTTAGTAGTCATGCCTGCTATGCAAGCAGACAAAAATTTGGAAAAGCGCGTTTAAACGCTCAAAATCGAACATCAATTGTGAGCCATTCACGCTCATTAAAAAAAAGAGTATATGCCTAATTCGAGTTCGAATATAAAAGAAAAATTTAAAAATAACTCGCACCCATGTTAAAAGGGTGTGGATCTTCTCTTCATGCACACCCACACCCATAGAGTGCGTCATGTTCTGATTCAATGCTATGTGTCCGAAACAATATAAAGCATATATCGACTAAGTAGAACACAGAAAAGATTTATTTACTTTTTATTAATATACTATCACACCTAAAGTAATCTAGTTTACGTAGTAAAAATTCACAGTATTCTACTTGAGTTACAATTCAACTCATTCATATTGGCGAAATTACTAGTGTGACATTCACCAAGAAAAAAAAATTTCGTATTACTGTGTTCGCCAATTGGCGAATTACTAGCAGATATTCACCAATTGGCGAAATGAGGAATTGGCAATAAGATTTTACCCCGAAAAATATAATCGTTTAGAGATATTTTACTTTGCATATTTTGTATAAATTTAACGAGACTAGAGAACATATGTAAGTTCACACTTCAGTCGCAAAGGTGGCTGCGCTAATAAGCTTTTTTTATCACAAACAATTTTTAGCCAAGATAAATTTAATGGAAATGAAAAATCCAAAAAGAAGATTTGTACCAAAACGTGGTAAAAACTTCAGGAATTTACTACTTTCTATCTAGCATATCTTGTTGTGATGACGTACTACCTTGAATATTTGTCAAATTGTCCTTCAGTACAAGTGACTTGTCAGAGCTCATGATTCGAATCACGGATTGACCTATTACCGGATCAAGACTATACTGAGTAAATGCTTCAATGACTTCGGATGGCTCATAAATTGTTGTCGGTTCGATGGGTTTAAATAGACCTCGTTGAACATGTTCCATCGTATCGTGCATAATTTTATTAGCCAAGGCCGGTTCATTGGCAATCAGTAAGACCCAATCAATAACATGAAAGCTACAATCTGCCCGTAAATCAAAAATTGATAGAGACCTCTTGGCAAACACATCTTGTTTGCCTAGTTCAATAAAGTGACCGTGTGGGGCCAGTAATTTGATGGATTCGTCAAGAAGTGGACCTGAAAGCAAATTCATAACAACGTCCACACCACCTGGTACAAGAGAACGTATTTCAGTTGAAAAGGAGAGGTTGCAACTATTGAATACGTGTTCAATGTCATAATGTTCTAGTAATAATCTTCTTTTTCGTTCATTACCAACTGTTGCGATCACTCTGGCACCAACGGACTGGCAATATTGAATGCATGCTTGACCGATAGCCCCTGCCGCCTCATGAACTAGAACGGTCTGATCACGCCGAAGATGAACGCGATGCTTGAGCGAGTAGAGTGCTGTGTTATATGGAGTCGCCAATGTGGCTAATTGTGCGTCCGACCACAAACAGTCATCATTTACACACACAATGTCCAGTGCGTTGACCGTGATATGAGAATGAAAAGCACCTCGCAAACTGTAGCCTATTACACGATCACCAATCTTAAAATGATCCGAAGAAGAGCAATATACAGTTCCCATAAAATCGAGGCCAAGGCAATCATCACGGTTGATCGAAGGAACATCCTTGTCTAACTGAGAAAATATACGTGTATGAGGAAAAAGACCACGTGCTTTGAGGATATCGCGGAAATTCAGACCAACGTAATGCACGGATACTTTAATCTGATCAGGCAACAGTGCGTCCGTTAGCAATGGCTCATTCACCCAAACAAGATCAGTCAAAAGGCGAGACGGTGGAATTTGAAGCCGAAATGAATTCGTTGTCGCATCCGTCAGAGGTACAATAGTCTTTTCTACTGGCACGGACAACTTGTTCATATTTTCATATTTGACAGATGCATAGTTCCATTCAAATTGTTTGATGAGACCATTCCCATGATGATAAAGAACTATCTCATCGAGATCATCTGCTATCCGCGAGTTCATAAGATGTTGAGCGACAGTATGAATCAAGAATGAGTCACAAAAGTCATTCGCAGACGGTTGTAAATCAATTAGCTTGATGTAATGACGAACATACTCAATAGTTAGACTGCGTACGAGACCAATCAAAGGCGATACATTTAGATTGAAGATATGTCCACCATCTATAGGTTGAGCATTTTGTGTGAAAACAAAGATGTTGGAAAAAGGTCGATCTTCAGAACGATGTTCTTGAATCGTTTGAAGTATGCAAAGAAATGTGAGACACATGTGTTCTACTTGCCATTTGAAAACTTCTTGGTCATTATCATTGTCCACAGGTCGCACATCAAGTGGCCATGCAAATACAACATGTAATTGTTTATACTGTATTAGTATACTCTTGATTGTAGACCTAATATGATCATATGTTGCTGTATCTTCTAAAGCTATGATATTCGAACTTGGTAAATGAGGTGCTAGTGACTGTGCTAACTTAGAAGATCGATCGTTGAATAGAAGCCACGCTTGATTCAACCGTTCAGGAAGTTTAGTGAGAGCTAATGTCGCTGTTGACTTTTGTAGGATAATGAGTGCATCACCGAATGGATTCGATTTTGAAAACCTGGGTGAGTCTTCAAATCCACCCACCATATGCGCCGTCTGTATCCATTGATCTTTAGTAAGTAATGCACGACTGCTATCGTCAACACGCCACCAATAAGGAAAGATTCCAAACAGAAGATCAAAATACGGATGACTGAGTGTCAGTTCAATTAGAAAAACAAGACCACCTGGTAAAAGAAGTCGACGAAGTACGTTCAATGAGTGAGTTACATTAGATGTTGCATGAAGCGTATTGATGGCAAAAGCCACATGATGGACTTCTTCTAAAACAACAAATAAATATTTATAGGTTACGGTACAGCTATTCAATGAGTAGGTTATTTTCAGATGAAGGTAGTGAGAATAGAACTGAAGTCGCAAAATGATTTTTATTTAAGGAAGCGCAGTAATATCAAAGGCACTGAGTTTATGTAATATTTTATTTTGTATGTCAACTCAAGTGAAAAAGTCTCACAAATCTTCATCTTAAAACCGTCTCATTTGTATCAATATTCTGCACACATCTGTAGAATCTAATTATTTTGAAACATTCATTTATCTGGTGATTCATAATCAATTAGCCCTGAAGTATTTCACCGTTATCTCTGTCGAGTTTCATATTCAAAATTTTAGTACATTTCGAGAATATGCGTTGTCAATGTCTTTATCATATTGTGCACTCTAAAAACATAGGTTTCTTACGGAACCTGTGCCTAGGGGAAGAACCCTTTTGGGTTCCGTATGCTAATACAGAGCCATTTTTGGTTCTGTAAGAAATTATAGAACCGTTTTGAAGTTCAGCATTTTGGTACGGAACCAAAAAGGATTTTCCCCTGGACACAGGCTTGGTAAAAAACCTATTTTTTTGTAGTGTATCCTGTTTCGTTTCGTTGTTAGTAATTTTCTTTGTGTTGAAAGAATATCACACAATCGTATACTGAAATGTTCGTCACTTTGTATTTAATATATTCGTATTGTTTTTAGCTTCAGACTAAAAGCACTCTGAACTTAAATGATATCGGTCAACGACATTTTTCGAGTTCTCGGATTACCAAGTGAAGAATTCTGTACATATTTATCCAGAAAACAAGTCAATAAAGCTAGCTATTTAGCTACTGAAAACACTCTTCGAAAATCAGCTTGAATCGAGATCTTAAAACTTCCAATTTCGTGTTACCTTATCATTACTCATAGAATATCTCTGTCAACTCATTAAAAAAAAGTAAATATTATTAGCTTCTTGTATACTGAAGCACACACTCAGAAAGAGTCAATTTTTGTTAGCAAAGTCGAAATTGAAATAAACCTATAACGCAATGTCTTGAGATTTGATCTTTCACAATCAACATGATTTATTCATTGAAAAACTCTTTTTCGTCAAGATTATTTTATGATCCCCGTAACTCTCTGCTTAAAAATTCGATTCTTCTGGAAAAAAAACAATTTTAAGATGCCAACATGAAAAATATCTGTACTAGTTAAATCCAAAGGTACTAGAAACAAGTTTCAACAAACTTCTAGGATATCTTAGCTTGTTCAACAGCAATGAGCAATATGCTAGCCGACAAATTACAGGAAAACTACTTTTAAAACAAACTTATGTACAAAGGTCTATGTAAAGAAGAACGATAAAATGCCTTATCTCCTTCAACTAATTGTCTATTTTTTTTCTATTATTTAATCACGGTCATCATATATCTAAAGTTAGGTATAAAAAATGTTGATATCCTCTTCAAATCTATCAACAATGGCTAAAAATACTCATATATTCTAAAATTTCAATTTTTAAAAGGTTTTTCGTTTTTTTCTATTTGTACTTCTAAGAAGTACAGCTCAGAATTTTAAGAAACGGTTTATGCTGAGTAATTTCTTTTTTTTGTTTTGATGGAGGTCCTTTTCTGCATGACCTGACAGAGATCAATTTTTCTGTTCTAAGCTTTATTTCATTACATAAGGATAGAAAGAAGGATAAAACGAAGGACTTTTCAACTTTGAGTTTGCGTATTCTCTGTTTTTAGGATATTTTCCAAGATAGGAATTCTACAATTTTTTGAATTTTTATTTTCAATAGTTATACAAACCTCCGTTGAAACTTTTTTTATTTCCCTCCTAGCATTGTTTTTTGGTTCATGCGCAGCCTGGAAGAGGCATTGGACCATACTGCTTCTTTGCCCAGAAGTGATTATGAAAAATGCAGTCATATTGTTTGTGTATGTTCAAAATGACTTCAAGGTGTAACATGTTTCAATCTGTTAGAATTATGTGGAAAAAGGTTTTCTATGTATCAATCAGAACACCATTAATGAATCTGTTTACCATAAAAGCAATTGAATCAAACCATTTATGCGCTGATCAGTTTTATATCCTTTTTTTGATAATTTTTATAACTTAAACTACTCAACGTCAAGTCTTAATACATTCATTGCTTTTCAGAATTCATACCGCATGAATTTCCATTTTTGAGTCTAATCAGAATTATAGATATAAAGTCTTTTTTATTTATTGACTGTTATCAGAGCGCTGTAATCGAGTGGATAGGTCAATAAGGTAGTGACTGTTGCAATTTCTTAAGACAAGACTTCTAAGATGATGGTTCACTCCTTTTTTGTTGCTTTAGGCATTATTTTGCTGAAGAACAAAGCTCATGCTTGTATAAAAGCATCTGAGAAAAATCATTAGAAATATGATCTTTCATGTTGTTTAGAATACTAAGAGATTGGTAAACTTATTTTGAGTGTAAAATTGACCTCTATCATTGATACTTACCGGGAATTATGGATTTTTTCATATTATCCTCAATATCATAAATTTGATAGGATACCAAAATCCTTTGATTCTTGTCACAATCATTGGCCAGAACACTTTGAAATACTTGCTTCGCTTCGTTTAAAAGTTCTATCGTTACGTCAACATACAGCAATTTGATAAACGTCCCTGTTTCTTTTGCAAAGTCAACAAATTGATGGACAATAGGGAGAACAACCAAACTTGTCCCACCACCAATGATTAACACATGTAATCGATGAGGATAGGTAACTCGCAGTTGTTTCATGAGTGCCTCCAACATGAGATGCATTTTTGAAGACGAAATAAGAATGTGCACATCCTCTATAGCTGATTCATTTGTTTTATTCTCAAAAAGATCTATGGCATCCATTTCTCCAGACAGAATTTGGCCCAGTTGTGAGGCACAGGTATGAAGCATAGTAAGAAGTGGCTTCAGGACGGGAAATTGGTGGACGAGATCTTTGCGCATAAGTTGAATTGAATGCATATTAATTGACGATGTTATATTACCATGTTGATCCAAAAGTTGTTCGTGACGCACTAGTGAGAAAGCTGCATGAAACAGTCGAACAAAGTAAGGTTGATCATCTCGCACATGTCGTTCTAGTTCGTCTGAAATGAGAAGCTGAGTATTTCTAAATTCAGCAAGATGTTTGAGAGCATGCAGAGCATAATTTGCTGCTAGAGTATTGAATGGCTGTATAGCTTCTATCAGTTGATTAGTAATCGTGTTGCTGTCTTGTAAAATCTTTTCCATGAGATGGATTTCATCCAGCAAAGTTTCTAGCGATGGTAATGCATTCTTGATAGCATGTGCTTGTATTGCTTTATCCGACCATTTCTTTCTAAGGCAGTATTCTGTTTCTATCTTGTCAACATGTTCTGTCAAGTTAGCATTTGGTATATCAATAATTTCATTCACTCTCTCAAATAGAGTTTTGCCTGCAGGTGACCAATTACTTAGAAAAGGTTGAATTTTTAACACTTCACATATAAAGATTGGTTTTGTATTGGAGTTTGTAATGTGACGTCGACTATCGAAAGCAGCTAGAGTCAAAGTCAAGGAGTCCTCTTGGGCAAGACCGGCTAGTGTAGAATGATACTCAGCATATCCAGTTACTTTTGGTACTCGAAACGTACTTTCATTCACGATTATCCTGCTAATGGAAATGGGAATATATGTTTCATGACCAGGCAAGATGGACAAAGATATATGCAAACAACTATCGAACATAATTGGATGAAGATGATAACGAACATCATTTCCTCTGTCTTTGTCTTGACGAATACAACCAATCGCTTGACTCTTCATATATTTTATTGACTCCATGACTTGAAAACTAGGACCATATTGATAACCACGACTTGATAGATGAGTGTATGTCCGAACAGGATTTAGAACGCGCCAAGCATCTGTCTTATTGATGGGTTGAAAATTTGAAGTGGCATAAATGTTAAGGTGAGGACCAATATCGATGCGACCACGCGCATGTAAAGTAAACTCATTCAGAGAATATGTATTCAGAGTTTGTGGATCAGTAAAAGAGTTCACAATATCCTTGGCGGCCATTCCCGAGGCTCGCATGCAGTTCTTTTCCGCTGCCGACCAAGGACGACTATAAATTGACCATTCATGCATTGGCATGACAACGTGTGTAAATACTTCGATGAGCTCATGCTCAGTAAGGAGAAGAACATTCGAAAATTCGACTTGTTCGAAGGCAATCGGTGGTGTCGTCTCAGCTCCAGTCGAAGCCGATAGTAGTTGACGGCAGGCAGCTAAAGCGAGCTCAAGAAAGCCACCAACAGGGAATAATACGCTATCTCGGATTTTATGATCGCGTAAAAATGCGAATTCAGGTAGTTTCAAATTGATCAAACTTTTCCATGTAGCCGATGTTTGCTGCGTCCATTGTCGAACGCCCAAAAGAGGATGCTTGGAAAGGCGGTTTGCAAGACGCTTCATTGCGCATTCCTTTGATTCATACCAGCAAGGAATCTTATTGAACGGATATAAAGGAAATGTTTCTAATGAAGTCTTTTCACCATGACTAGGCTGAGCAGAACGAGAGTCGAGGTACTGTCGCCAAACATCAGGAGAGTATGAAAGTTGTGCTAGACTCATTATCAAAGTGGTTTGTTCGTCCTTGTTTCGCTTAAGAGTTGGTAGAATGAGTGGCTGAGCAAAGTTGTTAAAGTCATAGCATTCTCGAATTGATGCAGTTAAAACAGGATGTGGCGAAATTTCGAGAAAAGCATCAACGATTCGAGCTTTCATTATTGCTTCGATCGCATCACCAAATCGAACACATTGACGAACGTTTGTCCACCAATGATGGGCATTGAGCGGTGTTCTATCATCTATTTTGCCTCCAGTTACGCTGGAATAAATATGTGCTTGAGCACAACGAACATCAAACATCTGCCCTTCGTTCTCAAGTGGTAGACCAGATATGCCATCAAGTGTTGAAATTATATCTTCTTGAATGCTGAAACGGTCCATCTGATGCGAATGGAATGCATTTTTGATTTCGAGCTGAGCTTTGAAAATATTTGGATGAAATGTCGACAGAATCTGTTGTAGTTCGTCAATAGTTGTTGCTTCACCACTGAGTGTCACTGAACACGGGCTGTTCACAGCAGCCACACACACTAGATGATCAATGTTACGGAGCAGTAGATTGCGTGCTTCCTGCTCACTCATAGCTATAGCTAACATTCGACCACCTTGACATGTATTTCGATGCTGAAGCCGAGAACAATGATAGACTACACGCACAGCTTCTGACAGTGTAAGACGTCCCGAAATAAATGCAGCTGCTTGTTCGCCAACGCTGTGCGAAACTATGGTACTTGGAAAAATATGCCATGAGACAAGTAGGGCTGTTAAAGCGACCTGAACAGCAAATAGAGCTGGTTGAGCAATGTTCGTGTTGTTGATACAAGACTCTTGCTCACTCTTTCGTATCAATTCGTCTAACAGACACCATTCACTCGCATTTACAAGAGTTAATTCCTTGTCAACTCGATGAATCCATTCACAGAAGACAGGCTCACTATGATACAATTGCCGACCCATTGCCCACCATTGAGGTCCTTGACCACTGAAGACAAAACATAAGCGAAGTTTGATAACTAGAGGACGCTTGATAATAAGCAACCCTGGTGATGGGTTCTGCACAAGAAAAGCATCGATTTGCTGTTGAAATTGAGCACGATTGAGAGAGACAAAAATAGTCAAATGCTCATGACTGGTCGTACGTCTTAGAAGAAGTTGCCGGGAGACACTTGCCAGAAAAGAACGTTCATCGTGGAGACTTTCTATTTTTTGAAGCCAATCGTTAAACAGAACTATCTGTTGGTGTAGTGATTCACGACTCTTCGCTACAAAGGGACATCATGTATTCAATAAAGCTATAATATCTCTTCACGCAAGGATTACTTACCAGAGAAAAGAAAAAGAAAATATTGCTGAAATAATTTGTCATTCGCATGACCATTTTGGATTTCTGAATGTTTTAGTTGATATTCTTCAACAATAGCATGAGTATTATTGCCACCAATGCCAAACGAATTGATCCCAATGGCTGCTGGTGAGTAATTACTATTGTTGAGTAAAGGAAATGGAACTACATTCTGTACAATATGCAAATTAAAGCGCTCTGCTTCGATTCTTGGATTGAGTGTTGACAAATGCATATTCGGCGGTATTGCTCTGTGAACCATGCACATTGCTACCTTGATGAGTGCTGCAATTCCGGATGCTCCTTCTGTATGGCCAATATTGCTCTTAATTGAACCGAGAAGTAATGGAGGATCGAGTATTGATCGTCGAAAAAATCGTCCCAATGTGTTGGCCTCGATGGAGTCTCCCATTTGACTTCCTACTCCATGAGCTTCTACGTAAAAGATACGTCGAAGATCGAAATGTGTTCTTTCATATATGTCAGTGAGAAGACGTTGTTGTCCGCCGCTCGACGGAACAACAAATGTATCCTTATCTTCAGATCCGCCATGATTGCTCAAAACATCGTGCAACACACAATAAATTTGATCGTCATCTCGTTCAGCGTCAGCCAATCGCTTAAGAAGAACAAGACCGAGTCCTTCGGCTACAAATCGATAAATATAGAGAAAAAAATATTTTCGAAATGATGTGCACAAATAGCTAGCTACTGTATTCTATGACATCATGTATTATTTACTTAAGAATAATTTAAAATGTTATTAGACATCCAACAAAATTTTTGCCACTTGAAAAGAACTTTGCGAGATGCTAATACATACTAGATTTTTCAAATTCCAGATGATTGTTGTAAGTTTCAAGACAATACACTATCAATCAATGATTGTTAGATACAAACTTTCTTACATAGAGTCGGAGAACCTAATTCTGCGGGAAGAACCGTGTTCAGAAACTCATTTCCTAGACTGAAAGAATATGATCTAGAAACCGTAATTCACCTGTATCTGTCTCTCCGTGTGTCTGCCTGTAACAGTGGCACAATGGACCATTTTCATGGCACAAATAACCATTTCTGTGGTCAAAATAATCATTTCTGTAATGAAACGACCATTTGTGTGACACAAATGAGAATTTCCATGACACAACCGACTATTTCTGCGGCATAAATGACTATTTTTATCTCCTGTTCATTCATTTGTACGTAGGAGCCCTGTCAGTTTAGCGTCCAATGAATCGAGCTTCGATGTTGATGAACGTTACTTGTTAATAACTCAAGTTCTCAGTAGCACACAGAGGCTAATTTTAGTTTTTAGAATAGAGCAAATATTTCTCTATCGACAGTTATATGATTAACTGAAAAATGTTCTCATGGAATCTTATAATAACAGTGATAATAGTACGAGAGTCAATTTTTTTTTCAATTCTGCTCGGATTTTTATTTGCCGATCAATGTATTTTTTTCCTAACTCGACCGTTTACACATAAAATTGCTGTAAATTCTAGAAAAAGCTAAATTTTTTTTTTATGAAAATGATTTTTAGTTAAGATAAAACACAGATGATTCGATTCTTCTAGTCATAGTGCAAGGACTCATATATTTTTAATATCAGTCAAACGTGTCCACCTCGCTTTTTGTCATCGACAAAAATAAAGAGTTTTAAAAATCTGTTTTTGTTCCTAATTCTGTCGATCGATATAAATACTTATCTTATTTATGTTGCACTGCATAATTTTTTTTCCTACTTCATATGAAAGCAAAATTCTAGGCAAAAGTAATGTGATAGTATGAAGCACAAAAATATTTCATACATTTCTTTTCAAAATTGAACAAATTATTTATTGAATTGGTTTTATTTTTTTCTACATGGAATGAACTAACCCTTGACAAGTTTTAATCAAAATAGATGATATAATCAATTAATAACCGTTGAAGAGCGTCCTGTATTAGAAAACGCCCACTGGATTTCATTGTAAGGTACCGAGAATGCAAAATTCGACTGATTTGTTCTTGTTCATTTACGTATGGCATAGTAGGCTTCGAGAAGCATACATTTCTATATAATTTTCTAGACCTATCTAGTTTTGTGAAACACGATCTAAAAGAAGTGTTGAAGTATATCAGGGTAGAAATTTGCCCCCCTCCCCCCCCCCCCCCCCCCCACACCCCAGACGTGACAAATATTTTAATTAATTAGTTGCCCATCACAGACCGCGACAGATAGGCTTTGGAGCCATCACAGACCGTGAGAGATGGCTGCAAGGGACTATCAGATGTGATGTATCACTAACATCTAATTGAAATAAAAATGAGGTATTTCCTTGTTGAATTTCTATGATGAAAAGTAAACAATGATGAAGAAATATGACCCAATATACATAAAAAGATTATTTTTTAGGAGATTAACAACAACAGTTATATCGCGTTTCACATTTTTATCCCACAGAGATTGCGCTAACAGCTTTTTTTTATTGAGATCAATAGTGATATTTAACAAAGGATCTCTCTAGGCATGTCTTTATGAATATAAAGTTTGGACAATCTTTACTAGTGGTAAAAGCATCAGCTCGTTTGCTTGAATCGCAATGGAGATATTCAAATTTTAGTGTCTGTGTCTTGACTTACTGGACACCCGATATTATAATTGAGAAAGTATGTTGGTTTCAATGCGAATTAAGCTTATCTTCAAAACTCATTATATTCGAATAAGAAAAGCGACTGGCATTTTTCATTGACTTTGTAAAAGGATCGAGCAGTATCGACTCTATATAGAACGAAAAATTCAGGTTACCTCTAGGGGTGGCACTTTAACATTAAACTTTAAAAGTTAAAATGGTTAAAGTTAAAGTTAAAGTACAGATTTCCGAACAAAGCAACGCTCGTTTTCGCCAAGTTATGAAATTTAATACACGGTGACGTAACCATCCATAATCCTTCAAAGGCTATCTAGTGGATAAACCAGACGCTCTATGTGCTATATCACGGGGGTTCTCAAACCCCTTTTCTCAACTATACATTGGGGCACTCATAACCCATCATGTACTAGATAACGGGCGTATCATAACTCATCATCGGCTATATAAGGGAGGTACCCATAAACTTCCATGGGCTACATATTATGGGTACACAAAAACCATTATCTACTATGTATTGGGGGTATCCATCCGTCATCATCTACAACATAACAGCACTGAGCAACTTTTCAATCTGTGAGAAAAGTGCTCATATGTAGCGGAAAATGCTGTCTGAGTCAAAAATGCTTCGCCCTTTCCTTTCTGCATATACATCTTTATGGAAGATACTTATATGCATATATCGAGGTATTATTTACATACGACCACAACGAAGAACAAAACGAATAAGATCGCAATTTCTTCGATCGCTAGTGTGTATTTGGATAATACCTCTAATCTCTGTCATTCTTCACCCTCTTTCTTCTATATATCCATGGTTATTATTTTTACTGTTCTACCACATTTTTGATCTTCTATTTCTATCATACACTTTATGTTTATGTAAAAGCATTCTTCCTATGGATTTTAGTATTTTTCATGGATATGCGATAATTTATTCCATAGATAAATTTATTTTTCTGCTGAGAAGTCTTTGAGATCGGAACGTACATGAAACATATACTTTTTGTGCGTTCGTATAGTCGTCAAGAAATGGAAAATTATTTCCATAGAGACCTCTGTTGTGAATTGTTTCTGATGTGTTGTCTTCTTAATTATATTAGATCTCGCTGTAGTTTTCCTTCTTAGCCGAGCATTTTTGACCTAGATTGCATTTTTCGTATGAAAATCGGTGTTTTTCTTACCGATCGAAAAGTTGTCCAACTCTCCCTATTTTACACTGGTATTGCTGTTGCCTGTTCGCTACCAAGGAAGGCATCTATAATTCTCCGTCAGCTATCTCGAAGTGGTCTACTTGACTGTTCCTTCGGGGTGCAGGGATGTTCCTCAGATGTCTTTGTGTGGTTTCGCTTCGAAGTCCGCGTATCAAATCAAGTCGTTCGAGGTTTGTGTGTGAGATCCGCTTGAGGGAGCGCGTACTGGGCTGCTCATATAAAGATTCATAAGAGAATCATAACTCTTTGTTGTAATGGAGATCGAGCACATTCCTACCACATTGTACATGCTATAATTCGATTATTTTAATAATATTTTAGTGTCTGTTTCTTAAACAAGATGAGAGCTTTCGAATAAGGCTTTTATTCTACATGGGTTTTTGTCACCATTACCTATGTGTTCTTATTTGGCGAGCGCGATTCTATATGTTCACTCATCAAGAAAAGATGTATACACAAGTTTGTTTCTCTTCTGCTTATGATTTCTCATTTTTATTTCGATATGTTTTCAGCTAATAATATACGATCAGTGGTAGCGATTACTGAGAGTAAACGCGATGACAAAATTACAGGGTTAACAGCAGTCACCGGAAGAAGTTATACAGATACTCGTTACGCTGAAACATACAACAACCATGACAGCCACGAATTTGATACCCAGAGAAGGGTCTCGATAACTGCCTTGGTGAAAGCGCAATGCATGGATAAAAAACAGAGAGCTGGTCTTGAAGTCTCATGGAATCGATAGGCCGAAATCCGTTAACGAGTTCAAGTCACTATTCCTTTATATGTGATGAAGGAAATATCAAGGGACAGTCCTCATACCATGAACGAAGGTCAAACTAGTGCTGCAGAGCATTTCAGGAGCGTTCTCTATGCCTGTTGTACATCCAACCACGAGTTTCGAGTACTCCTCTGCGCAGCTCATAAATGGCAAACGATCACAAACTATATATTCTCAGAAGCGTTATGACTGCGATGCATTAGTTAGTAGATGAAAGGTTATAGGTAACCACCTTATATATATTCGCTAATGACTTTGCAGCACCGTCCTTATAAAGTGCATGAAGCGTTAGTCGTATCTTCGTTATATATTAGCTGATGGTTTCCCCAACAGAACAAAATCTTTTGAAAAGCAATCAGACCCATAGCAAAACCCTCGATTGCACGAAAAATGCGTGTTTTTACATCACAGTTGTGCTTCTCCACTGTGAGCGCAAAACACCACTTTTTGAGCCATTCTATAAGTCAAAACGCATTTTCCACCAAGAATCGTGTGTAAGTGCAGATAGGAAGACAAAAATGATTGTTTTTTCACAGTCAACAACCGTAACAATCACTGCAATGATTGTTCTTGAATATGAACGATATGATCAATTTTGTCTTCTTTTTATGCGCTTACACACGTCATTTCTCTGAAAATGCTTTTCCACGCACAATACGGCCCGTAATGGTCAGTTTCCGCTCACAGTCCTGAACAGTCATTCAGATCTAAACACGTCAATTTATTGCGCATCTTATCCCTTGTTTTCGAAGTTGTAATGCGCTTTCAAAAAACTATGTCTCCTTTAGCTATAAGCACCTCCATTATATAGATGACGAAGCTTAACGGGCATCACCGCTATGTAGTAAGCAATGACTTATGAGTACCTCCACTATATAGCTTATGAACGGTTATAAGCGCCCCCTTTATGCAGTATATGATGAATTACGAGCAACCACATCATAAAAATAGATTAAAGGTTTTGAGTACTCCGGTTATATAGCAGATACTGAGTTATGGGTACCCTCATTATATAGGATATGAAGGGTTAGGGATACCCCCGTTATATAGTACATGATGACTCATGGGCACCTTCGTTATATAGTTCAAGAAGGGTAATGGGTGCTTTCGTGAGCCTTTTTTAACTTTCATCGCGTTCTCGAAGAAGCCTTCGTGCATGAAAAAAATATGCGCCTTAACTGTAAAGTAAAGTTAAAGCATCACTTCTAATTACCTCTCACTTTCTGTTATAAAGCTATTCACAAAATGTCCACGGCCATTTAACTCTGAAATAGGCAATAGTCAGTGTGAAAACGTTTTACAAAAACAATTACATCAAGGCATCAAAAATCATTTGATAGCCTTCATTGACCAAAAATTTAGCTTATTTTGACTTCAGTGCTATGTAGGCCAAAGAAGAAAACGCGGATCCTCCTATCCTCTGTATCTCCATGGTCTCCCCGCATCCGCGTTGTATCCTGCGTATCCTTTGGATCGCTGTCGTATCCAGGATACGAAGATTCGTGAGGAATCTTCATATTCGAAATGCGGCAAGGATACGTTTAGGATACAAAGAATAAAGACGATATATTGGGGATATACAGGACTCTGAAGTCCGTTTTTTTCAACATGGAAAATGCTGAAAACCTAGTTTTTTCACTGATTTCAGAATTTTGAGGAGGTAGATGTGTCAGATTATAGACTTAGCATCCCAAAAAGAAATCTAAACCTAATTTCATTATCCTCACAATCACCATTCATCTCTGATAGTTTTTCACAAGCTATTTTATATTTTATAATCCCTCATTTTTTCATACCTGGGGTTCCCCTCAGGATTGAAAAAATATTTTTGTTTTGGTTTTAGTGAAAGCGCTTTTTCTTGGATAGAGTTCAATATGCTGATGAAAAACATCGCATTTTTTTTACAGAGTTTCTTGGAGAAATAGGAAAACCTGAATCACTTTTTGAAAACCCTAGAAAACAGCTTTTGATCTGAAAGTCTATCAAAATCTAATTCTGGTCCAAAGAGATAGACTTATTCGACGCAGAGTTTTTTTCTCTATCAAAATGTATTAGAAGATCTAAGCTATTCAAATTTTTCCGAAACGATAGTCGCCGAATACCTCCCCAATGGGATTACATTATTAGAAATAATGATTATTTGAGCTTCATACAGTTTCACTTTATACGGATACATGAGCAAGATTTTTTTCCCAATATGTAATTCAACTTGTTCTTTCCGATCATACCATTTTGAACTTCAAATTCAATGTGTAATAAAGTCCTTGTGCTTTATCTACTATACTTGAGAGCCAATTTTTATTAGTATTCGATGACTTTCGAATAGAAAATGGTAGGTTTGGTTGAAAAAAACGTCACATTTGAAATCAGCACAAAAAACTAAGTTGACCTATATATGTTTCAACTGCTTTTGTAAAAATTTCTTTTTTGGGTAAGTTTTACAGCTCTGGTCCCCCTCAGGAATTTTGAGAAAAGTGAACTTCACCAAAACAACTATTTCAAGATATAGACACCTCTGATCATGCTCTCAGATGAAATTATTAAATTCCGAAACTGCGTTTTCGTATACAAACTGGATTTTGCATGAAATTCTTTTCTCTTAAAAAAAATCCCTAGGGGTAATCAGGGCTGAAAAACCTACCGGAGAAAAAAATTTTAGAACCTATTTGAAGCACACATAGATCAACTCAGATTTTGTGCTAATATCAAATATGGCATTTTGTCAAATCAAATCAACTATCTTCTATTCGAAAGTCATCCAATACTAGTCCAAAAATGACTCTCAAGTATAGCAGGTATAGCATAAGTACTTTATTAGACGTTGAATTTGAAGTTCAAATGGCATCATCGGAAAGAGCAAGTTGAATTGTGTATTCGAAAAAAAATCTTGCTCATGCATCTGTACAAAGTGAAATTGTATGAAGCCAAAATAATCATTATTTGTAATAATGTAACCCCATCGGGGAGGTATTCGATTATTAGAGCAGTCATCCTATTCCGCTATGTTGAACATTGCGGAATCAGTTCTGCCCTTGGAATCATGTCCATCCGATTCCGGGAACTCCGTCATCATTCAACATAAGAGAGCTAATCGGCACTGATCGAGTTCCGTCGATTTCCAGAATTCCGGTAATACCCGGAACTGAATCAATGTTGACTGGGCATGCGCTGTAACACGCTGATCGAATTCCCTGAATCGTAAGATATTGATTCCGGGTGCAAAGCTGATTCTGTAATGTTCAACATAGCGGAATAAGATGTATTCTCGGCGATTATCGTTTCGGGAAAATTCGAATAGCTTAGATCTTTTTATACATTTTGATAGAGAAAAAAAATCTGCATCGAATAAGCCTATCTTTTTGGATCAGTAGTAGATTTTTATGGACTTTCAGGTCGAAAACTGTTTTTTAGGTTTCCAAAAAGTGATTTAGATGTTGCTAATTGCCCGAGAAACTTTCTAAAGAAATTCGATTTTTTTAATCAGCACATCGAACTCTATCGAAGAAAGGTGCTTTCACTAAAACCAAGACAAAAATATTTTTTTCAATCCTGAGGGAGACCCCAGGTATAAGAAAATGACGGATTATAAAATATAGAATAAAGGAGGGGGCGGGCGTTAACCGATGAAATCGGCCCCCTCTCGAAGTTGAGTTTCACATTTCCCAAATAGTCTATTGAGATGTAAAAAGTCGATTATCGTTCGAATTAACCAGTTAGCCCTAGTTATGGCTGCGCCCGAGTGACTTAAAATTTTGACCTTATCTGTTTCCTACAAGGTTGCGGTATGCAGTGTTCGTATGAAGTATATTGCCTCCATTTTAAACACTTTTTTATTTCAGTTATATGTCAAATAAAAGCTCATTCTTTCCGCTATCGAATGACATAGAAGAGTATGACAAAATATTGATCTTTCACTGCTTTCTTCAGATGACCTTGTACACTCCAATGTACCATTATACAGATACTCATGAGAAAATCCCATTCTGTGGTACTAAAAGAATACAGATCCACTTTGAATTAGTCACAATCCGATAGCTCTTTTGAAGCTCTACAAAATGATACTATTACATTGAGCTTAATTTGTGAGAAAGACAGATAACTCAAAGGTACAATCCTCCACAGTGCTAAAATTGGAATTTTTTGACTTATTTGTGACTCATTTCCACTTAAACTGTTCGGCTTTGTATTTAAAAAAATGATATATTTGGAATCAGCATCAAAAACTGAGTTGATCTGTATATACTAGAAACTGCTCCATTGATTTTC